>JAZGTN010000334.1:0-16213 GCA_037783415.1 Leptasterias polaris | reverse complement strand
AAAAAATAAGATTTTTTTCAATATAGGCCGTTAGAGGTATAAATAGTATAAATAACATGAAGTATAAAATAGAAGATATTTGGCCTAAGATAATAAAAGGTTCTTCGACAGGTTGTCTGCCTATTCAGGTGAGTATTATAAATACAGAAATTAGGACCCAAAAGAAAGATTGGGAGGCGGGACGAAAAGTTTTAGCTTGATTATTAGAGGTGTGGAGAATTGGGACAATAAAAAGGATTAAGATGGAGGCCAATAGAGCTAATACTCCCCCTAACTTATTTGGAATAGATCGAAGAATTGCATAGGCAAAAAGGAAGTATCATTCAGGTTGGATGTGGAGGGGGGTAATTAGAGGGTTGGCAGGATTGAAGTTTTCTGGGTCTTTTAGTAGAGTGGGGGAAAGTAAAATTATTGATATCAAGGCAATGGCTATTATTATAAATCCGGTTAAGTCCTTAGTAGAGAAGTAAGTGTGGAAAGGGGTCTTATCAAAAGTTGATTCAATTCCTGTAGGGTTTTTTGAGCCTGTTTGATGCAAGAATAATAGGTGGACAATAGCGAGGGCTGTAATAATAAAAGGAAATAAAAAGTGAAAAGCAAAAAATCGAGTTAGAGTGGCTTTATCAACTGAGAATCCTCCTCAGATTCATTGTACAATAGTAGTTCCTATGTATGGTATAGCGGATACAAGGTTAGTTATAACAGTGGCTCCTCAGAATGACATTTGTCCTCAGGGTAGGACATAGCCTACGAATGCGGTCAGCATTGTTAGTAAAAAAAGTATGACTCCTATGTTTCATGTTTCCTTTTTTACATAAGATCCATAATATATACCACGGCCAATGTGGAAATACATACAAATAAAAAAGAAGGAAGCTGTGTTAGCGTGGGTTTTTCGGAGTAGTCATCCGTATTTAACGTCTCGGCATATGTGGCTAACAGAGGAAAAAGCTAAGGAGATATCAGAGGTATAGTGCATGGCTAAGAACAGTCCTGTAATTATTTGTACAGCTAGGCATAATCCTAAAAGAGAACCAAATTTTCATCATATAGATAAATTACTTGGTCTAGGAAGGTCTATGAGTGAGCTATTTATGATCTTGAATAGAGGGTGTGTCTTTCGTAAAGGTCCTGTCATAATTTATTATATATAATGATTTTTTATTTGATTTTTATCCTTATGTTACTAGGAAGAACTTTAGTTTTTTATAGTTTGTCCCCATATTATGGGGCTTTGGGCTTGGTTGTTGTGTCAATGTCTGGTTGTGTCCTATGTAGGTTAGTAGGACTTTCCTTTATGGCTTTGGTGTTACTTCTTATTTATGTTGGGGGGATGCTAGTTGTATTTGTGTATTCTAGGGCTTTATCTGCTGAGCGATATCCAGTAGTAAGAAAATTTAAGGAAGTAATAGTATTATTTTTTGTTTTAATCATATGAATAAGTTTTAATTTTGATCTTTTGCTTAAACTTTCAGAGATAGGGTGGTTAAGGTATAAAAAAGTGGATTTAGTAGGGAGAAGGCTTTTATACAGAAAAGTGTGGTGATATTTAGCAGTAGGAGGATATATTCTATTTGTGGCTCTAGTGGTGGCTTTAGTCATAACATATGGTTCGGAATATAAAGTTCTGAAGGCTTTATAATTAAAAAGTAATTATGGGGGTAGATTTTTATTATAGGAATAGAATTGTTACTAGAAGTATTACAATCATAATAATAGATGACATTAGAAGGTAATGCTTTATATATCCGGTTTGAGTAAGTTGGTACGTCTTAGAAATATTGGAAGAGGAGATAGCTATTCCTTGGGCTCCAAGAGTTTCTTTTCATCCTTGATCTATTTTTCGTGTTTTTAAAGTTAAAGAAGATATTAAAAAAATGTAGGATAAAATATGGTGAGCAATTTTTTGGTAAAATCATTGAAGGGTAGTAAATCTTTTTAATAAAGAAAGGGGGGAGGAGTTAACTGTTAGGGTTATAAGCTTTTTTATGATAAAAGCTCTGTAAAATGTAGCAGCTAAAGTTATTAAAAATGCTAAGGTCTTTAATCTAATTTGTAAGGTTATAGGTGCCTCAAATAAAATAAAAGTGGAGATTGTTCATCCTGAGATTATAGTTCCTATTGCTAGGCGGTTAAGAGGTTTTACAAGGTTACTATCTTCTTCTCTGGTGGGGGATAGGGGTTTAAATAGAGTAGGGCTTGCAAAGCAGAATAGAATTATTCGCATAGAGTATACCGCTGTTAATAAAGTGGCTACAAAAGAGATAGTGATACCAAAAAATTTAGTCATTCTTGTAAGAGACATTTCGAGGATGAGGTCCTTAGAATAAAATCCAGCAAGAAAGGGGGTACCGGCTAGGGCAAGTCTTCCTAATATTATACAAGCGGAAGTTTTTGGTAAAATTAAGAATAGCCCTCCCATCTTACGTAAATCTTGTTCGTCTTTAAGACTATGAATAATTCTTCCGGAAGATAGAAATAACATGGCCTTAAAAAAAGCGTGTGTACAAATGTGGAATAATGCTATAGTTGGTTTGTTAAGTCCTATAGCTACCATCATAAGACCTAGTTGTCTAGTAGTAGAGTATGCAATTATCTTCTTTATATCATGTTGGGAGATAGCAGTGGTGGCAGCAAATATAGCAGTAATTGCTCCTAGTATTAAACATCATCTGTTAAATTGGTTAAATCTTGAATATAATGGGCTAATTCGTATTAAGAGAAATATTCCTGCTACTACCATAGTAGATCTATGAAGAAGTGCTGAGACGGGGGTTGGACCTTCCATTGCGGCGGGTAATCAGGGATGAAGTCCAAATTGGGCAGACTTACCTGCGGCTGCGAGTAGTGCCCCCATCAAGAGGAGCTTTATTCTAATAGTATTTTTTATTCTTAGATTAGATATTTCAGACATAGATCAGGATTTAAAAGATACAAGTGCTAACGAAAAAAATAAGAGAAGGCCAATATCTCCTATTCGGTTGTATATTATGGCCTGCAGAGCAGCTTTTTTAGCTTTGGTTCGAGTTTGTCACCATCTTATTAAAAGAAAGGATAAAAAGCCTACTCCTTCTCAGCCAATAAATAGGAAAAATAGATTATTTGAGAAAGTTAAAATAACCATGTTTAATAAAAAAATAATTAGGAGATGGAAGAATGCTTTCTTTTTTGGGTCTGTATTCATGTAGTAGTTGGAAAATTCTATAATGGAAGAAGAAACAACTAAGGCTGTAAAAAAGAATAAATTAAACTTCAAATCATAATGTAATTCCAAATTAAAGGCGAAAGAGTTAAGTGAGAATCAGTTTTTAGTCACTATAACTATATCTGGGGAATTTATATATAAAGATGAAACTAGAGGTAACGAAGATAGGGTGGCTAACGTCTTTATTAAAGTAATAAAAAAGGTTTTCTTCTTCGTTGTGAGGGTAAAAGTTTTGTTTGTTTTAATACCAAGGGCAGAAATAGTCAAGTTGTGAGGCTTGGACAAAGTTGAATAAGTAAGTTGAAAAAAAAATATGCTAGAGAATAATATAATAATGAGAGAAGAGTTAAGGGCTATGATGACTCTTTGGAGATTTAATGGCATCGAAACTTCTATGGATTTGAACCACAGATTTTAAGACTTAGCAGGACTAAAATAAACCTATAAGTTTCGGACTATAGACCAGATTTTAACTGGTAATTTTAATACCACAAATTAGGGTTTTATTTAAACTACTTTAGTCAAAAAAGTTATCCATTTTTTTTTAAAGTGAAAATCTAGATGATACTAAAAATAATGTAAAAAAAATAAGATGCTATAATTAACACTAATTTTATTAAATTAAATGTGGTAAGGGGGGGGTCTTATAGATTTTAAGAAAATAGGGCTAAATCTAGGTTAATAAAAGAATAGAAGGGTTGATTATGATGAATAGAAGAGGAAAAATATGAAAAAACATAAGGGCGTGTTCGGAAGAGTTTATTGGTGGAATTTTAGACACAAATGTGGGGAAGGTATTAGTTTTAGTTTTTTGAAAGATAAGTAAAGAATATATGGCTCCAAAAACAGTGGTAGAAGTAATAATAAGGAAGGCGCCAGGTTTTCAATTTATTACGGAAGCTATAATAAGGAGTTCTCCAACTAGATTAGGGGTAGGAGGCAGGCCTAGTTTGGTAATACATGTAATAATTCACCAGAGGGAGAGAAGAGGTGTTATTAACTTAAATCCCCGAGTTATAGCGAGTGTACGGGTTTTTTTTCGTTCATATAGTAATTTTGCGAGGCAAAATAGTCTAGAAGAAATGAGACCGTGAGCTATCATAAGGGTGGTAGCCCCTTTTATCCCTCAGGGGGATAAAGTAAAGATTCCGGCGGCTACCATTCTCATATGTCCTACAGATGAGTAAGCTATTAGAGCCTTTAAATCTGTTTGTCGTATACATATAATTCTTGTTACAAGGCTTCCTCAGATACAGAAAGTTATAAGAGGAAATGAAATAGAATTAGCAGAAACAAAGAAAAACACGAGGGCAGTACGAATAAGTCCATATCCTCCTAGCTTTAGTAAAATTGCGGCAAGTATCATTGATCCTGCTATAGGAGCCTCTACGTGGGCCTTTGGTAATCAGAGGTGAAAGCCATAAATTGGCATCTTGATTATAAACGCGATAAAACAAAAAATTCATCATATAGAAAGGGTAAAATGGGATAAAGAGAGTATTTTTGTTGTGAAATATATAGATGGAAGAATTAAAGATTTTTTAATTTTATAAAGAGATATAAGAGAGATTAGTAACGGAAGAGAGCCGGCTAGAGTATAAAAAATAAAGTATATTCCAGCTTGAAATCGTTCCTTTTGGGCCCCTCAACGAGTAATTAATACCAGAGTGGGAAGTAGTGTTGATTCAAAAGCTATAAAAAATAAAGATAATTCTAATGCGGAAAAAGTAAGTAGAAGGGCGAATAAAATAAAGAATATAGTAGAAATAAAAGTTCGTTGAGATTTAGGAGTAAGCCTATTTGTAGAGTTTATTCTGGCTAATAGGGATATAGGAACTAATCACGTTCTTAGTATTATAAGAGGGGCAGATAAACTGTCTATTGCGAATTTGAATGAGAGTTTATGCCAAAGAGAAAAAAAGTGAAGTTTAACAATTTTAATAGAGAAAAGAGAGATAATAAGAGCGGCTATTATTGAAACTCTTTGTTGCAGGTTATTTTTAACAAGTCAGGGTAAAAAAATGGCCGATAAAGATAGCATAAAAAGATATATCATTATTAAAAATTTTATTCTGCTCAGTCTAATCCTCCTTGAGTTCATTCAAATATTAACCCAATTAAGAGAATCCTAAGAAATGAGGTTGCTATGGCTAGGACGAAGGAAGGTTTTAATACAAATAAAGCTTGTGGAAATGGGAATAAAAGTGCTATTTCTAAATCAAATAGGAGAAATAGGATAGCGACTAGAAAAAATCGGAAAGAAAAGGGGACGCGAGCAGATTTTAATGGGTCAAATCCGCATTCATAAGGAGAAGCCTTTTCCAAATCTAAGTTACGAGTAGGTAAAAAGTGAGCAGCAAAAGTTATAATTGCTGTTACAGCTAAAATTGATATTACTATGATTATAATATTGTACATATAATTGTTTTATATAAATTAAGGAGGAGGAGAAATGGTAGATAGGGATACATTTAGCTTGAAACTAAAATGATAAAGGTTCAAATCCTTTTTTCTCTTAAGAGCCTCATCAGTAAATGCAAATATATAAAAAAAGTCATACTACATCTACGAAGTGTCAATATCAAGAGGCAGCTTCAAAGCCAAAATGGTGGTGGGTAGAAAAGTGAAAACTAGATAGTCGTAGCAAGCATACGGCTAAGAATAAGGTTCCTATGAGAACATGAAGGCCATGAAATCCTGTAGCTACAAAAAAGGTGGATCCATATACTCTATCAGCTATGGTAAAGGGCGAATCAAAATATTCTCAAGCTTGAAGAATAGAAAAATAAATGCCAAGAAGAACGGTTAGCAAAAGTCTTTGAATAGCTTCGTTTCGGTTTCCTGAAAGAATTCTATGATGTGCTCAAGTGACAGTGATTCCTGAGGAAAGAAGCACGGCTGTTTTAAGGAGGGGGACTAAAAATGGTTTGATTGGAGTTATACCAGTAGGAGGCCATGAAACTCCTAATTCAACAGTAGGAGCAAGTCTGCTATGAAAAAAAGCTCAAAAGAATGCAAAAAAGAAGCATACTTCTGAAGTTATAAATAAAATCATTCCAAATCGTAGGCCTTTACTTACGGCTAAGGTGTGAAAGCCTTGAAAGGTGGCTTCTCGAATTATGTCTCGTCATCATTTTATAACAGTTAATACAAGAAGAATTGTTCCTAAGGCAAGTAAAGTTGCTTTGTTAACATGAAATCAAAGAATAAGTCCAGAAGTCATCATTAGTGCTCTTATTGCTCCTGTGAGAGGTCAAGGTCTTTGGTCAACTAGGTGGTATGGATGCTGGTGAGTCATAATTTATAAGTTTTGTACAAGGTAAAAATGAATTAAAGCTGTAAAAACATATGCTTGAATACAGGCTACTCCAATTTCTAGTAAAAATAGTAATACAAATACTATGAATGTAATGCTGGCAATAGTGATGTTTTTCATTAGTACCCAAATTGCAGTGGACATAAGATAAATAAGAAGATGGCCTGCTGTAAGATTAGCAGCTAATCGAAGGCCTAAAGCTATAGGTTGTGCAAAAAGTCTAATAGTTTCAATTATTACCATAAGTGGGATTAACACTCTTGGAGTTCCTTGGGGAACTAAATGTCTTAATCGGGTATTGAAGGATAAATAAAATCCTAGGATATTAACAGACATTCAAATTGGAAATCCAATTCTATATGTTAAAGATATGTGTCTAGTAGTGGTAAAGGCGTAAGGTAAGAGCCCTAAAACTTTAATAGAAAATAAAAGTACAAATACAGAAGTAATAATTGGGGCTCAAGCTGCAGAGTTAGGATTAGTTTGTTGAAATATTGTCTTAATGATTATTTGATTAAACTTCATAAGTGAGAAGCCTGTTCGGGTGGGCAATCAGTTTGTAGAATTAGAAAAAAAAAGTCAGGTTATTGCAATAAACATAGATACAAGAGTCATAGGGGCTAATAAAAAGTAATCAGGGGAAAATTGACCAAAAATTCTATTTAATTTCATATTCATTTTTTAGAATGTTTTAATCCGGGGGAGGAGTTAACTGTTATATAGTTAGTACAAGGAAAAGTTCTTTTAATAGTAATAGTTGCGACTATTAATAAAAATCCTCAGGCAAGGATAAAATTGAAAAATCAGGGCATTAGTTCTAATTGAGGCATTTCTTTGATAGTGGGTGGTGAGATCACTTTGATTTAAATTAAGAGTTTAATGCTTGCCATTATAAGCTTATCAAAGTTTATTCTTTTAAGAAGTTGGAAACTCAATTCTCAAAGGAGGAAAATTTAATTGACTCAATAACTATGGGCATAAAACTGTGTTTTGCTCCGCATATTTCTGAGCATTGGCCGTAGAATAGGCCACATCGAGATATAAAAAAATTTACTTGGTTAAGTCGTCCTGGGACAGCATCCATCTTTATTCCTAAAGAAGGGACTGTCCAAGAGTGAAGAACATCGGAGGAGGTAACTAGTACTCGTATAGGGGTTTGAGCAGGAAGGGTTAAACGGTTATCTACTTCTAAGAGGCGGGGATTTCCGGTAGGTAAATCTCTTGAAGGTATCATGTAGGAGTCAAATTCTAAGTCTCGGTAGTCAGCATATTCATATCTTCAGTATCATTGATGTCCTATAGCCTTTATAGTTAAGAAAGGATTGTTAACTTCATCTATAAGGTATAGAAGTTGTAAGGAGGGAAGGGCTATAAATATTAATATAATAGCAGGGATGATAGTTCATATAGTTTCTAATCTTTGTCCTTCTAGAAAAAATCGTTTGGTTTTGGAGGAGACTATTAGCGAGGCTAGTCCGTAAAAAACTAGTATAGTAATAAGAGTTAATATAATGAGGGTGTAGTCATGGAAATAAATTAATTCCTCCATTAAAGGAGAAGATGCATCTTGTAGTCCTAGTTGAGTTCAGTTTGCCATTTAGTGTTGTAATATTTTTATGGAAGAAACGAGATCTGATTTGTGTGTTCGGGAGAGAGCTACCATTAAAGAGAGTCCAGCGCTGGCTTCACAGGCAGATAGAGTTAGGAGAATGAGTTTATTGGAAAGGAGGATATTGTTAGAAAGTTTTAATGAAAGTATTACAAATCCAATAAAGAGGGATATTAATAAAAGTTCTAAGCATAAAAGAACAGAAAGGAGGTGGAGTCGTTTAAGGAGAATTCCTAAGATTCCGAGGTAAAAAATTCTTATAATTACTGTTATATAGGAGAAAATATAAAAGCTTTGGAGTTGTTGCCAAAATATCTTAAGTCGAAATCAAGTATTTTATTTAAATTAGCTTTTTTTACTTAATTAGGTAAATAGTAGAGGGGGTTTCATTAAAGGTATGGTGAGAAGGGGGAAAGGATGAATATTGTCATTCTAGAGAGGAAGAAGAAAATTCTGGGGGACGGGGGATTCGCTTAGTAGAAAAAGCTTCTCAGATAAGAAACAAAAATATTAGAGTAGCTATTAAAGAAATAGTGGATCCTATGGAAGATACAGTGTTTCATAGGGTATAGGCATCTGGGTAGTCTGAATAACGACGAGGCATGCCAGCTAATCCTAGAAAGTGCTGGGGAAAAAAGGTTAATTTTACACCTATAAACATTATTGCGAAGTGAACCTTTCTTCATAGAGGGTGTAAGGAGACTCCTGAGAACAAAGGAAATCAGTGAGTAAATCCTGCGAAGATAGCAAATACTGCTCCCATGGATAATACGTAATGAAAGTGGGCTACAACATAGTATGTATCATGTAGAATTATATCAATAGAAGAATTGGCTAGAACTACTCCAGTTAATCCTCCAATTGTAAATAAAAACACGAAACCCAATGCTCAGAGAAGTGGTGTATCCCATCGTATTTTACTACCCTGTAAGGTAGCCATTCATCTAAATACCTTAATTCCTGTAGGAACGGCTATTATCATTGTGGCGGCGGTGAAGTAGGCTCGGGTGTCTACATCCATTCCTACAGTAAACATGTGATGGGCTCATACGAGAAATCCTAAGATTCCGATAGAGATAATTGCGTAGACCATACCAAGGTATCCAAAGGGTTCGTTCTTACCTGCGTAATGGGCTATGACGTGAGAAATCATTCCAAATCCAGGTAAGATGAGAATATATACTTCGGGATGGCCAAAAAACCAAAATAGATGTTGAAAGAGAATTGGGTCCCCCCCTCCGGCAGGATCAAAAAAAGTGGTTTTGACTTTTCGGTCTGTTAATAACATTGTAATTGCGCCGGCTAATACAGGTAGAGATAGAAGTAATAAAAAGGCAGTAACAAAAACTGATCAGACAAATAGAGGAAGTCGGTCAAAAGACATGCCAGGTGTTCGCATATTTATAATTGTGGTAATAAATTTAATAGAGGCTAAAATAGAAGAAGCTCCTGCTAAATGAAGAGAAAATATAGCAAGGTCTACAGACCCCCCAGCGTGGGCTAATCCACTAGATAAAGGGGGATAGATTGTTCATCCAGTGCCGGCCCCTCTTTCTACTCCAGCAGAAGCTAATAGGAGTAAAAATGAGGGGGGAATGAGTCAAAAGCTCATTTTATTCATACGGGGAAATGCCATATCGGGGGCTCCAATCATAAGGGGAATAAGTCAATTACCAAATCCTCCAATCATTATTGGCATAACCATAAAAAATATCATAACTAGGGCGTGGGCAGTTACTATAACGTTATAGATTTGATCATCTTGCAGTAAAGATCCAGGTTGGGCAAGTTCGGTGCGAATTATTACACTCATAGCGGTTCCTATCATACCAGCTCAGGCTCCAAATATAAGATATAGAGTTCCTATGTCCTTGTGGTTGGTAGAAAATAGTCAGCGTCTTAATTGCATGTTTTATAATTTATTATATATAACAAAATCAGGAGGTAGTTTATTAAAAATAATGGCTTTGGGAGCTGTTGATACAAGTTTGAATCTTGTTTTTCTGAGTTAAAAAAACAAGAATTGCACTTGTATTTAAGAATTCAAATTTCTTGGTTTTTCTAATTAAACTATTTTCTAATAGTGAGTTGTAGCCTAGTGGAAAGGCGTTTGGCCGTTAACTAAAAGATAGCAAGATCAATACTTGTCAACTTAGGCTTAGGTAGCAAAGAAGGTTAATGCTTAAGATTTAGGTTCTTATATTAAAGGTTCAAATCCTTTCCTTAGTTAAGTGTGGATTAGAGGATTTAAACTTCTAAGTTTTGCTTGCAAAGCAAATGTTTTGTCTATTAAACTAAATTCACTATATATAAAAGAGATTTAAGTTAATAAAACTAAAAACCTTCAAAGTTTTAAATAAGAGTGAAACCCTTTTAGTCTTTAAGGTTTTGTAGTGTAATTAACATATTAGATTGCAAATCTATAGATGCGGTTCAAGTGTCCGCCAGAACTTCCAGACAATTCGAATTTCACGAACTTCTTCTCTGTGTAAAAGAGATGCTTAGATTAACAAGCTCTGTGAGGATAATAAAATCCGGGGGAGGAAGGATAAAGTAAGCTAAATGATAAGCTTTTGGGTTCATACCTCAAAAATAGAAGGATAAAAACCTCTCTTTGTTTTTAAGTAATACTGGGATGGTTACCAGTAATTTTGGTCTGACAATCCAGTGTTATTATATTTAACTAATTACTTTATAACAGGGTGGCAGAAAGTTTGATGCATTAGATTGTAAATTTATAAAAAAAGGTTTAAATCCTTTTCTTGTTATTAGGCCTTATTAGTATAATGATATATTTGATTTCCAATTAAAAGGTCCTTGTTAAGAGTCAAGGATAAGGTAAAATATCCCTATTTATATGTAATAAAAATTTAAGTTAAAGTAGCAAAGAAGGTTAATGCGAGAAACCTAAGATTTCTTTATGGAGGGTTCAAATCCCTTCTTTAATTGTGAAAGTATTAGTATTATTATTTAATTCAATAAGTTTTATTGTCCCAGTATTACTAGCTGTGGCTCTATTAACATTGATAGAGCGGAAGGTTCTTGGTTATATGCAGTTGCGTAAGGGACCTAAAATTGTAGGACCGTATGGGCTTTTACAGCCTATAGCGGATGGATTTAAGCTTCTAATTAAGGAAACTTTGAAGCCTTCTAGTGCTTCTCCTTATTTATTTTATTTTTCTCCGGTTTTATTCTTTTTTATTTCAATTTTTTTGTGGTCAATAATACCAGTAAGAAATTCAACTCTTAAATTTAATTTGTCTCTAATTTTAATTTTAGGGTTGTCTAGGTTGTCTGTTTATTCCTTATTAGGGTCGGGATGATCTTCTAATTCTAATTATTCTTTTTTAGGAGGTGTTCGGGCAGTGGCCCAAACAATCTCATATGAAATAAGTTTAGGTCTAATTTTATTGAGGGTAGTAATTTTTTCAGGAGGATTTAATATTAATCTTATTAGAAGAGTTCAAGAAGACTGTTGAATAGGGGTGTGTTGTATTCCTTTATTTTCAATATGGTTTATTTCTACTCTTGCAGAAACTAATCGGGCACCTTTTGATTTAACTGAGGGAGAATCAGAGATAGTTTCTGGGTATAATGTTGAGTACTCAGGGGGACCTTTTGCTTTATTTTTTATAGCTGAATATGCTAAAATCATATTTATAAACTTATTCAGGGTGTTATTATTTTTGGGGGGGGGATCTCCTGTAAATATAGTGTTTCCTGTAAACATATTAATTATAGTACTAAAGACAGTTGGGTTAGTGGTACTATTCTTATGAATTCGGGCTTCTTACCCACGGTTTCGGTATGATCAGCTTATGTATTTAACTTGAAAGAAGTACTTGCCTCTTTCTTTAAGGCTTTTAATTTTCTTTAGATTTTTACTGTCTTTAAAAAAAGGGCTACCTTCAGGGTTATTAAGTTAAGAACTTGATTCCAAAAGAAAGGGGCTCTAGCTGATAATTAGATAATAGAAGGTTAAATTCCTTCCAAGTTTTATGAACCGAAGAATTGTTTTAATCCTTATAATAAATATAATATTAAGTGTGGTGATTGTCGCTTCTAGGCATAGTTGATTTTCTGTATGAATTGGATTAGAGCTTAATACTCTTTCTGTTTTACCAATATTGTGTGGACAGTTTACCCCACGAGGGATAGAGTCAACTATAAAGTATTTTTTAGTGCAGGCTTTTAGGGCTGCTATGATCTTAAATGTTGGATTAGTCCAATTATGATTATGTTCTTCTTTGTCAGTTAGTTGCCCTTTGAAAGAGTTTAGTTCAATAGTATTAACTTTATCTTTATGTTTAAAGTTGGGGTTGTTTCCATGTCATTATTGGTTTCCAGATGTAATACAGGGATTGAGATTTTTACAGGGGCTATTACTTTCAACTTGGCAAAAGGTTGCGCCTTTCATAATTTTAGTTAACGTATCTAGGCTAATTAGAATTAAAGCTTTAACAATATTAGGCTGTTTATCTGTTTTAGTAGGAGGATGGGGGGGATTAAATCAATCTCAAATTCGCAAGATAATGGCTTTTTCTTCGGTTAGTCATATAGGGTGAATAAGAAGGGTAGTTTCTTATTCTGTGCAGGTTAGTTGTATTATGTTTTTAGTTTACATAATTTTAAGGAGTACAATATTTTTAATTAACAAAGAAGGGAGTCTTTATAATTTATCCTCTGTGGGGCGGTTAATGTATTGTAAAAGAATAATGGGGTTAGTTTTAATATTAGTAATTTTATCACTTGGAGGGTTACCTCCTTTAACAGGATTTTTAAAAAAGTTTGTGGCTTTAGAGTGTTTATTATCTAAAAATTTAATAGCCCCTTGTATTATACTAATAATAGGGAGATTGTTAAGTCTATTTTTTTACTTGCGAATAAGGTTTAAAAGTGTGCTTTGTTTATTTCCTCAGCATTCAATGATGTTATTTTCTTGGCGTAATGTCGAGGAGTATCGAAGAAGAATTAGGGTTTATTCTGTTCTGTTAAGGATATTGTCAAGGCTAAGAGTTTTTGGATTAGTGTTGATACCCTCATTCTGATGTTATTATTAAGAATAATAGTTATATATTAATAATTTTAATAATTAGCCTTAATATAATTTTTAAGTTATAAAAGTTAAAATGTTTATTTAAATCAAAGAATTGATACAATAATAAGGGAGGAGTATTGTAATAAGAAACTCGAGTTAAGAGCTATATAGTTAGTACTGTGAAGGAATATTGAAATAATAAGGTAATTTAAAGTAGGTAAAGGAAAATTTATTTTTTGTACCTTTTGTATAATGGTTAAGCGAGATTATACTAAAAATGTTTTGTTTCCCGAAACTTAATGAGCTAATGTACTCTGTTTTATAAGAGGCATAAGATTTACTGTTGCAATAGTAATTTTTGAGGGTACATTAGATGTAAAATGCTAATCGCATTAAGTTATAGCTGGTTCTTTAAGAAATTAATTTTAGTTAATAGTGGAATTATAAAGTAAAAAGTTCTTTATGGAAAAAATGCTTTTTTTATAAAAATCCATTTTAAGACAGGTAGGGATAAGCTTACTTGTCGAGTGGGAAAAAGCCCTAATAAATAATTAAAAACATTAGGTAAAGAAATATCTAAACAAAAGAAAAGTAGGATTAATAGCATCCAACTAAAATAAAAGCGTTAAAGCTTTTCTTTTATTAACAGGTAGAAAATTTTGGTTAAGAGGTTTGAAGTTTTTATTAAAATTATTGAAGACTTTTATAAAAAATTATAAGATAAAATGCTTAAATTAGTAAAGTTAAACAATTAGTTGTGAATTAATCACTCCTAACTTAGGAAGGATAAAAAATTGAAATCATCAGGAATCATATTTTTATTAAGTGTCTTCCAACTCAGGTAATTAGTTTATTATAAAGATAAGAAAAAGGAACTCGGCAAATATTGACTTCGCCTGTTTACCAAAAACATCGCCCCTTGCAAAAAAAGTTGAGGAATAAGGGGTCCTGCCTGCCCAGTGACTTAGTTAAACGGCCGCGGTATCTTGACCGTGCAAAGGTAGCATAATCATTTGCCTCTTAAATAGAGGCTGGTATGAATGGCAAGACTGGAGTTAAGCTGTCTCTTTCTTAAAACTTGAATTTTATATTCTTGTGAAGAAGCGGGAATAAATTCGCAGGACGAGAAGACCCTATCGAGCTTTAATAAATTTACTAATAGTATACAAGTATAAGTTATCTAATACAGTTATTTTGTGCTTTTAAAATCTAATAACTTACACTTTGCTAATTAGTGCAATAATTTTGATTGGGGCAATCGCGGAGAATAATAAACCTCCGCTAAAAATATTAAAAATTACAATTTTAAATGAAGTGATCCGCTTAAATAGCGAGCAAAGGAATAAGTTACCGTAGGGATAACAGCGTAATTTTTTTGGAGAGTTCATATTGATAAAAAAGTTTGCGACCTCGATGTTGGATCGAGATTTCCTGGAGATGCAGCAGTTTCCAAGGGTTGGTCTGTTCGACCATTAAAATCTTACGTGATCTGAGTTCAGACCGGCGTAAGCCAGGTCAGTTTCTATCCACGAAAGCAATACTTTTCTTAGTACGAAAGGACCAGAAAAGTGGTACCAATTTTTAAAAAAAAGTGCCCTAAAAAACTACTGTAAAAAAAATGAAAATTTTCAACAAAAAATTTTAAGAAATCTTATTTTAGCGTATAATAACAAAATAAAATATAGAAATTTGCTAAGACTTAAAGTTGGCATGATACTAAAAAATAAACTAATACTGAAAACAGATAACTCCGTTACTAATCCTTGCAATTCTTTACAGGGCTAATCCAGCTATTAAGTAGAAAGAAAATAAAAGTAAAAAATCTAAGGTTTCATTAAAGGCTAGAAAGCATGATATATTCCATAGGTAGAAAGTCCTTTGTGTACTAACTATATAACAGTTAACTCCTCCCCCGGAGGGAGAAGTAATTATGAGTATAACCTTAAAAAGGATTTAAACCTTTATCTTACAATTTACAAGGTTGTTTGCTTTTTGTAGCTTTTAAGGCATGATTCCCGTTAGGGTTCTAACCTAAACCTATAACGTGAAAAGTTATTGTTGTTTCAACTACAGGAATATTTATACCAGGCACATTTTCCAATACGCCTACTTTGTTACGACTTTTCTCCTCTGGTGAGGAGAGTGACGGGCGATGTGTGCGCATTCTAGAGCTTTAAAAATTAGTTTTCATGTGTATTTTCTTTTACTCATTACTGCTGAATCCTGTTTCAAACTAAGGTTTCAATCTGTTATTCATTTATAGTGTTAATATTTGTTCTTATAATTGTAGCTCACTTATCCCCAACTTATTAGCTGCACCTCGATCTGACGTTGAGAGTATTTTATTCTTTTTGTTTACATTTCTTGGGAAGTAAACTGACGACGATGGTATACAAGCTGTATTATTCAAAAGTTGGTGAGGTATTTCGTGGATTATCGGTTAGATAGCAAGCTCCTCCAGGAAGAATTAGAAAACCGCCAAGTCCTTTGAGTTTCAAGCTTTCGCTCGTAGTTCTCGGGTGAAAGAGGTAATTTTATGACTCCTATAGTGGGGTATCTAATCCCAGTTTATTTTAGAGTTTTAGTGGGTTGCGAAAAAGTGAAATTGTTTTAGTGTTGTTGTAATTTAGTAGCTGTTAGCTTATTACTGCTGAAGCTTATCTTTATTTCAGAAGGGTTTTCTTACCACAATTTTTACCAGGTTTCATTGGCTTTTACCTTATGTATAACCGCGGTGGCTGGCACATAATTAACCGGATGTTTGTTCTATTACTATATCAAGCTTACGCTTATTGTATAATTTCAAGTACTGCAGTTGTGGGTGTCTAAGTGTATTTGATTCCAATTGGGTTTCTGATACTTTTTGATGTTTTTCTTGCAAGAAATAAGTTTTATTTTTACTCACAGTAATGCCGAGTGGCTTGCATGTATCAGTATAGAAACAGTCAATAAAAAGACCAGGACCAAATCTGTTGCTGAGAAAAGGATTTAAACCTTTATTAGAGCATTTTCAGTGCTTTGCTTTTTCTTTTAAGCTATCTTTGC
>JAZGTN010000333.1:0-28814 GCA_037783415.1 Leptasterias polaris | reverse complement strand
GGATAGCTCTTACTAAGAATACACTAACGGATAGCTCTTACTAAGAATAAATTAACAGGGTTAGGGGTTAGGGGTTAGGGGTTAGGGTTAGGGTTAGGTTAAGAATACACTAACGGATAGCTCTTACTAAGAATACACTAACGGATAGCTCTTACTAAGAATACACTAACGGATAGCTCTTACTAAGAATAAATTAACAGGGTTAGGGGTTAGGGGTTAGGGGGGTTAGGGTTAGGTTAAGAATACACTAACGGATAGCTCTTACTAAGAATACACTAACGGATAGCTCTTACTAAGAATACACTAACGGATAGCTCTTACTAAGAATACACTAACGGATAGCTCTTACTAAGAATAAATTAACAGGGTTAGGGGTTAGGGGTTAGGGGTTAGGGGTTAGGGTTAGGTTAAGAATACACTAACGGATAGCTCTTACTAAGAATAAATTAACAGGGTTAGGGGTTAGGGGTTAGGGGTTAGGGGTTAGGGTTAGGTTAAGAATACACTAACGGATAGCTCTTACTAAGAATAAATTAACAGGGTTAGGGGTTAGGGGTTAGGGGTTAGGGTTAGGTTAAGAATACACTAACGGATAGCTCTTACTAAGAATACACTAACGGATAGCTCTTACTAAGAATACACTAACGGATAGCTCTTACTAAGAATACACTAACAGGGTTAGGGTTTAGGGGTTAGGGGTTAGGGGTTAGGGGTTAGGGGTTAGGGGTTAGGGGTTAGGGTTAGGGTTAGGTTAAGAATACACTAACGGATAGCTCTTACTAAGAATACACTAACAGGGTTAGGGTTTAGGGGTTAGGGGTTAGGGGTTAGGGGTTAGGGGTTAGGGGTTAGGGGTTAGGGTTAGGGTTAGGTTAAGAATACACTAACGGATAGCTCTTACTAAGAATAAATTAACAGGGTTAGGGGTTAGGGGTTAGGGGTTAGGGTTAGGGTTAGGTTAAGAATACACTAACGGATAGCTCTTACTAAGAATAAATTAACAGGGTTAGGGGTTAGGGGTTAGGGGTTAGGGTTAGGGTTAGGTTAAGAATACACTAACGGATAGCTCTTACTAAGAATACACTAACGGATAGCTCTTACTAAGAATACACTAACGGATAGCTCTTACTAAGAATAAATTAACAGGGTTAGGGGTTAGGGGTTAGGGGTTAGGGGTTAGGGTTAGGGTTAGGTAAGAATACACTAACGGATAGCTCTTACTAAGAATAAATTAACAGGGTTAGGGGTTAGGGGTTAGGGGTTAGGGGTTAGGGTTAGGTTAAGAATACACTAACGGATAGCTCTTACTAAGAATACACTAACGGATAGCTCTTACTAAGAATACACTAACGGATAGCTCTTACTAAGAATACACTAACGGATAGCTCTTACTAAGAATAAATTAACAGGGTTAGGGGTTAGGGGTTAGGGGTTAGGGTTAGGGTTAGGTTAAGAATACACTAACGGATAGCTCTTACTAAGAATACACTAACGGATAGCTCTTACTAAGAATACACTAACGGATAGCTCTTACTAAGAATAAATTAACAGGGTTAGGGGTTAGGGGTTAGGGGTTAGGGTTAGGTTAAGAATACACTAACGGATAGCTCTTACTAAGAATACACTAACGGATAGCTCTTACTAAGAATACACTAACGGATAGCTCTTACTAAGAATACACTAACGGATAGCTCTTACTAAGAATAAATTAACAGGGTTAGGGGTTAGGGGTTAGGGGTTAGGGGTTAGGGTTAGGTTAAGAATACACTAACGGATAGCTCTTACTAAGAATAAATTAACAGGGTTAGGGGTTAGGGGTTAGGGGTTAGGGGTTAGGGTTAGGTTAAGAATACACTAACGGATAGCTCTTACTAAGAATAAATTAACAGGGTTAGGGGTTAGGGGTTAGGGGTTAGGGTTAGGTTAAGAATACACTAACGGATAGCTCTTACTAAGAATACACTAACGGATAGCTCTTACTAAGAATACACTAACGGATAGCTCTTACTAAGAATACACTAACAGGGTTAGGGTTTAGGGGTTAGGGGTTAGGGGTTAGGGGTTAGGGGTTAGGGGTTAGGGGTTAGGGTTAGGGTTAGGTTAAGAATACACTAACGGATAGCTCTTACTAAGAATACACTAACAGGGTTAGGGTTTAGGGTTAGGGGTTAGGGGTTAGGGGTTAGGGGTTAGGGGTTAGGGGTTAGGGTTAGGGTTAGGTTAAGAATACACTAACGGATAGCTCTTACTAAGAATAAATTAACAGGGTTAGGGGTTAGGGGTTAGGGGTTAGGGTTAGGGTTAGGTTAAGAATACACTAACGGATAGCTCTTACTAAGAATAAATTAACAGGGTTAGGGGTTAGGGGTTAGGGGTTAGGGTTAGGGTTAGGTTAAGAATACACTAACGGATAGCTCTTACTAAGAATACACTAACGGATAGCTCTTACTAAGAATACACTAACGGATAGCTCTTACTAAGAATAAATTAACAGGGTTAGGGGTTAGGGGTTAGGGGTTAGGGGTTAGGGTTAGGGTTAGGTTAAGAATACACTAACGGATAGCTCTTACTAAGAATAAATTAACAGGGTTAGGGGTTAGGGGTTAGGGGTTAGGGGTTAGGGTTAGGTTAAGAATACACTAACGGATAGCTCTTACTAAGAATACACTAACGGATAGCTCTTACTAAGAATACACTAACGGATAGCTCTTACTAAGAATACACTAACGGATAGCTCTTACTAAGAATACACTAACGGATAGCTCTTACTAAGAATACACTAACGGATAGCTCTTACTAAGAATACACTAACGGATAGCTCTTACTAAGAATAAATTAACAGGGTTAGGGGTTAGGGGTTAGGGGTTAGGGTTAGGGTTAGGTTAAGAATACACTAACGGATAGCTCTTACTAAGAATACACTAACGGATAGCTCTTACTAAGAATACACTAACGGATAGCTCTTACTAAGAATAAATTAACAGGGTTAGGGGTTAGGGGTTAGGGGTTAGGGGTTAGGGTTAGGTTAAGAATACACTAACGGATAGCTCTTACTAAGAATACACTAACGGATAGCTCTTACTAAGAATACACTAACGGATAGCTCTTACTAAGAATACACTAACGGATAGCTCTTACTAAGAATACACTAACGGATAGCTCTTACTAAGAATACACTAACGGATAGCTCTTACTAAGAATACACTAACGGATAGCTCTTACTAAGAATACACTAACGGATAGCTCTTACTAAGAATACACTAACGGATAGCTCTTACTAAGAATAAATTAACAGGGTTAGGGGTTAGGGGTTAGGGGTTAGGGTTAGGGTTAGGTTAAGAATACACTAACGGATAGCTCTTACTAAGAATACACTAACGGATAGCTCTTACTAAGAATACACTAACGGATAGCTCTTACTAAGAATACACTAACGGATAGCTCTTACTAAGAATACACTAACGGATAGCTCTTACTAAGAATAAATTAACAGGGTTAGGGGTTAGGGGTTAGGGGTTAGGGGTTAGGGTTAGGGTTAGGTTAAGAATACACTAACGGATAGCTCTTACTAAGAATAAATTAACAGGGTTAGGGGTTAGGGGTTAGGGGTTAGGGGTTAGGGTTAGGTTAAGAATACACTAACGGATAGCTCTTACTAAGAATAAATTAACAGGGTTAGGGGTTAGGGGTTAGGGGTTAGGGTTAGGTTAAGAATACACTAACGGATAGCTCTTACTAAGAATACACTAACGGATAGCTCTTACTAAGAATACACTAACGGATAGCTCTTACTAAGAATACACTAACGGATAGCTCTTACTAAGAATACACTAACGGATAGCTCTTACTAAGAATACACTAACGGATAGCTCTTACTAAGAATACACTAACGGATAGCTCTTACTAAGAATACACTAACGGATAGCTCTTACTAAGAATAAATTAACAGGGTTAGGGGTTAGGGGTTAGGGGTTAGGGTTAGGGTTAGGTTAAGAATACACTAACGGATAGCTCTTACTAAGAATACACTAACGGATAGCTCTTACTAAGAATACACTAACGGATAGCTCTTACTAAGAATAAATTAACAGGGTTAGGGGTTAGGGGTTAGGGGTTAGGGGTTAGGGTTAGGTTAAGAATACACTAACGGATAGCTCTTACTAAGAATAAATTAACAGGGTTAGGGGTTAGGGGTTAGGGGTTAGGGTTAGGTTAAGAATACACTAACGGATAGCTCTTACTAAGAATACACTAACGGATAGCTCTTACTAAGAATACACTAACGGATAGCTCTTACTAAGAATACACTAACGGATAGCTCTTACTAAGAATACACTAACGGATAGCTCTTACTAAGAATACACTAACGGATAGCTCTTACTAAGAATACACTAACGGATAGCTCTTACTAAGAATAAATTAACAGGGTTAGGGGTTAGGGGTTAGGGGTTAGGGTTAGGGTTAGGTTAAGAATACACTAACGGATAGCTCTTACTAAGAATACACTAACGGATAGCTCTTACTAAGAATACACTAACGGATAGCTCTTACTAAGAATAAATTAACAGGGTTAGGGGTTAGGGGTTAGGGGTTAGGGGTTAGGGTTAGGTTAAGAATACACTAACGGATAGCTCTTACTAAGAATAAATTAACAGGGTTAGGGGTTAGGGGTTAGGGGTTAGGGGTTAGGGTTAGGTTAAGAATACACTAACGGATAGCTCTTACTAAGAATAAATTAACAGGGTTAGGGGTTAGGGGTTAGGGGTTAGGGTTAGGTTAAGAATACACTAACGGATAGCTCTTACTAAGAATACACTAACGGATAGCTCTTACTAAGAATACACTAACGGATAGCTCTTACTAAGAATACACTAACGGATAGCTCTTACTAAGAATACACTAACGGATAGCTCTTACTAAGAATACACTAACGGATAGCTCTTACTAAGAATACACTAACGGATAGCTCTTACTAAGAATAAATTAACAGGGTTAGGGGTTAGGGGTTAGGGGTTAGGGTTAGGGTTAGGTTAAGAATACACTAACGGATAGCTCTTACTAAGAATACACTAACGGATAGCTCTTACTAAGAATACACTAACGGATAGCTCTTACTAAGAATAAATTAACAGGGTTAGGGGTTAGGGGTTAGGGGTTAGGGGTTAGGGTTAGGTTAAGAATACACTAACGGATAGCTCTTACTAAGAATACACTAACGGATAGCTCTTACTAAGAATACACTAACGGATAGCTCTTACTAAGAATAAATTAACAGGGTTAGGGGTTAGGGGTTAGGGGTTAGGGGTTAGGGTTAGTGTATTCTTAACCTAACCCTAACCCTAACCCCTAACCCCTAACCCCTAACCCTGTTAATTTATTCTTAGTAAGAGCTATCCGTTAGTGTATTCTTAGTAAGAGCTATCCGTTAGTGTATTCTTAGTAAGAGCTATCCGTTAGTGTATTCTTAGTAAGAGCTATCCGTTAGTGTATTCTTAGTAAGAGCTATCCGTTAGTGTATTCTTAACCTAACCCTAACCCTAACCCCTAACCCCTAACCCTGTTAATTTATTCTTAGTAAGAGCTATCCGTTAGTGTATTCTTAACCTAACCCTAACCCCTAACCCCTAACCCCTAACCCCTAACCCTGTTAATTTATTCTTAGTAAGAGCTATTCGTTAGTGTATTCTTAGTAAGAGCTATCCGTTAGTGTATTCTTAACCTAACCCTAACCCTAACCCCTAACCCCTAACCCCTAACCCCTAACCCTGTTAATTTATTCTTAGTAAGAGCTATCCGTTAGTGTATTCTTAGTAAGAGCTATCCGTTAGTGTATTCTTAGTAAGAGCTATCCGTTAGTGTATTCTTAACCTAACCCTAACCCCTAACCCCTAACCCCTAACCCCTAACCCTGTTAATTTATTCTTAGTAAGAGCTATCCGTTAGTGTATTCTTAGTAAGAGCTATCCGTTAGTGTATTCTTAGTAAGAGCTATCCGTTAGTGTATTCTTAACCTAACCCTAACCCTAACCCCTAACCCCTAACCCCTAACCCTGTTAATTTATTCTTAGTAAGAGCTATCCGTTAGTGTATTCTTAGTAAGAGCTATCCGTTAGTGTATTCTTAGTAAGAGCTATCCGTTAGTGTATTCTTAGTAAGAGCTATCCGTTAGTGTATTCTTAGTAAGAGCTATCCGTTAGTGTATTCTTAGTAAGAGCTATCCGTTAGTGTATTCTTAGTAAGAGCTATCCGTTAGTGTATTCTTAACCTAACCCTAACCCCTAACCCCTAACCCCTAACCCTGTTAATTTATTCTTAGTAAGAGCTATCCGTTAGTGTATTCTTAACCTAACCCTAACCCCTAACCCCTAACCCCTAACCCCTAACCCTGTTAATTTATTCTTAGTAAGAGCTATCCGTTAGTGTATTCTTAACCTAACCCTAACCCCTAACCCCTAACCCCTAACCCCTAACCCTGTTAATTTATTCTTAGTAAGAGCTATCCGTTAGTGTATTCTTAGTAAGAGCTATCCGTTAGTGTATTCTTAGTAAGAGCTATCCGTTAGTGTATTCTTAACCTAACCCTAACCCTAACCCCTAACCCCTAACCCCTAACCCTGTTAATTTATTCTTAGTAAGAGCTATCCGTTAGTGTATTCTTAGTAAGAGCTATCCGTTAGTGTATTCTTAGTAAGAGCTATCCGTTAGTGTATTCTTAGTAAGAGCTATCCGTTAGTGTATTCTTAGTAAGAGCTATCCGTTAGTGTATTCTTAGTAAGAGCTATCCGTTAGTGTATTCTTAGTAAGAGCTATCCGTTAGTGTATTCTTAACCTAACCCTAACCCCTAACCCCTAACCCCTAACCCTGTTAATTTATTCTTAGTAAGAGCTATCCGTTAGTGTATTCTTAACCTAACCCTAACCCCTAACCCCTAACCCCTAACCCCTAACCCTGTTAATTTATTCTTAGTAAGAGCTATCCGTTAGTGTATTCTTAGTAAGAGCTATCCGTTAGTGTATTCTTAGTAAGAGCTATCCGTTAGTGTATTCTTAACCTAACCCTAACCCTAACCCCTAACCCCTAACCCCTAACCCTGTTAATTTATTCTTAGTAAGAGCTATCCGTTAGTGTATTCTTAGTAAGAGCTATCCGTTAGTGTATTCTTAGTAAGAGCTATCCGTTAGTGTATTCTTAGTAAGAGCTATCCGTTAGTGTATTCTTAGTAAGAGCTATCCGTTAGTGTATTCTTAGTAAGAGCTATCCGTTAGTGTATTCTTAGTAAGAGCTATCCGTTAGTGTATTCTTAGTAAGAGCTATCCGTTAGTGTATTCTTAACCTAACCCTAACCCCTAACCCCTAACCCCTAACCCTGTTAATTTATTCTTAGTAAGAGCTATCCGTTAGTGTATTCTTAACCTAACCCTAACCCCTAACCCCTAACCCCTAACCCCTAACCCTGTTAATTTATTCTTAGTAAGAGCTATCCGTTAGTGTATTCTTAACCTAACCCTAACCCTAACCCCTAACCCTAACCCCTAACCCCTAACCCTGTTAATTTATTCTTAGTAAGAGCTATCCGTTAGTGTATTCTTAGTAAGAGCTATCCGTTAGTGTATTCTTAGTAAGAGCTATCCGTTAGTGTATTCTTAGTAAGAGCTATCCGTTAGTGTATTCTTAGTAAGAGCTATCCGTTAGTGTATTCTTAGTAAGAGCTATCCGTTAGTGTATTCTTAACCTAACCCTAACCCTAACCCCTAACCCCTAACCCCTAACCCTGTTAATTTATTCTTAGTAAGAGCTATCCGTTAGTGTATTCTTAGTAAGAGCTATCCGTTAGTGTATTCTTAGTAAGAGCTATCCGTTAGTGTATTCTTAGTAAGAGCTATCCGTTAGTGTATTCTTAGTAAGAGCTATCCGTTAGTGTATTCTTAGTAAGAGCTATCCGTTAGTGTATTCTTAGTAAGAGCTATCCGTTAGTGTATTCTTAGTAAGAGCTATCCGTTAGTGTATTCTTAACCTAACCCTAACCCCTAACCCCTAACCCCTAACCCCTAACCCTGTTAATTTATTCTTAGTAAGAGCTATCCGTTAGTGTATTCTTAGTAAGAGCTATCCGTTAGTGTATTCTTAGTAAGAGCTATCCGTTAGTGTATTCTTAACCTAACCCTAACCCTAACCCCTAACCCCTAACCCCTAACCCTGTTAATTTATTCTTAGTAAGAGCTATCCGTTAGTGTATTCTTAGTAAGAGCTATCCGTTAGTGTATTCTTAGTAAGAGCTATCCGTTAGTGTATTCTTAGTAAGAGCTATCCGTTAGTGTATTCTTAGTAAGAGCTATCCGTTAGTGTATTCTTAGTAAGAGCTATCCGTTAGTGTATTCTTAGTAAGAGCTATCCGTTAGTGTATTCTTAACCTAACCCTAACCCCTAACCCCTAACCCCTAACCCCTAACCCTGTTAATTTATTCTTAGTAAGAGCTATCCGTTAGTGTATTCTTAACCTAACCCTAACCCTAACCCCTAACCCCTAACCCCTAACCCCTAACCCTGTTAATTTATTCTTAGTAAGAGCTATCCGTTAGTGTATTCTTAGTAAGAGCTATCCGTTAGTGTATTCTTAGTAAGAGCTATCCGTTAGTGTATTCTTAACCTAACCCTAACCCTAACCCCTAACCCCTAACCCCTAACCCTGTTAATTTATTCTTAGTAAGAGCTATCCGTTAGTGTATTCTTAACCTAACCCTAACCCTAACCCCTAACCCCTAACCCCTAACCCTGTTAATTTATTCTTAGTAAGAGCTATCCGTTAGTGTATTCTTAACCTAACCCTAACCCTAACCCCTAACCCCTAACCCCTAACCCCTAACCCCTAACCCCTAACCCCTAACCCCTAAACCCTAACCCTGTTAGTGTATTCTTAGTAAGAGCTATCCGTTAGTGTATTCTTAACCTAACCCTAACCCTAACCCCTAACCCCTAACCCCTAACCCCTAACCCTAACCCTAACCCCTAAACCCTAACCCTGTTAGTGTATTCTTAGTAAGAGCTATCCGTTAGTGTATTCTTAGTAAGAGCTATCCGTTAGTGTATTCTTAGTAAGAGCTATCCGTTAGTGTATTCTTAACCTAACCCTAACCCCTAACCCCTAACCCCTAACCCTGTTAATTTATTCTTAGTAAGAGCTATCCGTTAGTGTATTCTTAACCTAACCCTAACCCCTAACCCCTAACCCCTAACCCCTAACCCTGTTAATTTATTCTTAGTAAGAGCTATCCGTTAGTGTATTCTTAACCTAACCCTAACCCCTAACCCCTAACCCCTAACCCCTAACCCTGTTAATTTATTCTTAGTAAGAGCTATCCGTTAGTGTATTCTTAGTAAGAGCTATCCGTTAGTGTATTCTTAGTAAGAGCTATCCGTTAGTGTATTCTTAGTAAGAGCTATCCGTTAGTGTATTCTTAACCTAACCCTAACCCCTAACCCCTAACCCCTAACCCTGTTAATTTATTCTTAGTAAGAGCTATCCGTTAGTGTATTCTTAGTAAGAGCTATCCGTTAGTGTATTCTTAGTAAGAGCTATCCGTTAGTGTATTCTTAACCTAACCCTAACCCTAACCCCTAACCCCTAACCCCTAACCCTGTTAATTTATTCTTAGTAAGAGCTATCCGTTAGTGTATTCTTAGTAAGAGCTATCCGTTAGTGTATTCTTAGTAAGAGCTATCCGTTAGTGTATTCTTAGTAAGAGCTATCCGTTAGTGTATTCTTAACCTAACCCTAACCCCTAACCCCTAACCCCTAACCCCTAACCCTGTTAATTTATTCTTAGTAAGAGCTATCCGTTAGTGTATTCTTAACCTAACCCTAACCCTAACCCCTAACCCCTAACCCCTAACCCCTAACCCTGTTAATTTATTCTTAGTAAGAGCTATCCGTTAGTGTATTCTTAGTAAGAGCTATCCGTTAGTGTATTCTTAGTAAGAGCTATCCGTTAGTGTATTCTTAACCTAACCCTAACCCTAACCCCTAACCCCTAACCCCTAACCCTGTTAATTTATTCTTAGTAAGAGCTATCCGTTAGTGTATTCTTAACCTAACCCTAACCCTAACCCCTAACCCCTAACCCCTAACCCTGTTAATTTATTCTTAGTAAGAGCTATCCGTTAGTGTATTCTTAACCTAACCCTAACCCTAACCCCTAACCCCTAACCCCTAACCCCTAACCCCTAACCCCTAACCCCTAAACCCTAACCCTGTTAGTGTATTCTTAGTAAGAGCTATCCGTTAGTGTATTCTTAACCTAACCCTAACCCTAACCCCTAACCCCTAACCCCTAACCCCTAACCCCTAACCCCTAACCCCTAAACCCTAACCCTGTTAGTGTATTCTTAGTAAGAGCTATCCGTTAGTGTATTCTTAGTAAGAGCTATCCGTTAGTGTATTCTTAGTAAGAGCTATCCGTTAGTGTATTCTTAACCTAACCCTAACCCCTAACCCCTAACCCCTAACCCTGTTAATTTATTCTTAGTAAGAGCTATCCGTTAGTGTATTCTTAACCTAACCCTAACCCCTAACCCCTAACCCCTAACCCCTAACCCTGTTAATTTATTCTTAGTAAGAGCTATCCGTTAGTGTATTCTTAACCTAACCCTAACCCCTAACCCCTAACCCCTAACCCCTAACCCTGTTAATTTATTCTTAGTAAGAGCTATCCGTTAGTGTATTCTTAGTAAGAGCTATCCGTTAGTGTATTCTTAGTAAGAGCTATCCGTTAGTGTATTCTTAGTAAGAGCTATCCGTTAGTGTATTCTTAACCTAACCCTAACCCCTAACCCCTAACCCCTAACCCTGTTAATTTATTCTTAGTAAGAGCTATCCGTTAGTGTATTCTTAGTAAGAGCTATCCGTTAGTGTATTCTTAGTAAGAGCTATCCGTTAGTGTATTCTTAACCTAACCCTAACCCTAACCCCTAACCCCTAACCCCTAACCCTGTTAATTTATTCTTAGTAAGAGCTATCCGTTAGTGTATTCTTAGTAAGAGCTATCCGTTAGTGTATTCTTAGTAAGAGCTATCCGTTAGTGTATTCTTAGTAAGAGCTATCCGTTAGTGTATTCTTAACCTAACCCTAACCCCTAACCCCTAACCCCTAACCCCTAACCCTGTTAATTTATTCTTAGTAAGAGCTATCCGTTAGTGTATTCTTAACCTAACCCTAACCCTAACCCCTAACCCCTAACCCCTAACCCCTAACCCTGTTAATTTATTCTTAGTAAGAGCTATCCGTTAGTGTATTCTTAGTAAGAGCTATCCGTTAGTGTATTCTTAGTAAGAGCTATCCGTTAGTGTATTCTTAACCTAACCCTAACCCTAACCCCTAACCCCTAACCCCTAACCCTGTTAATTTATTCTTAGTAAGAGCTATCCGTTAGTGTATTCTTAACCTAACCCTAACCCTAACCCCTAACCCCTAACCCCTAACCCTGTTAATTTATTCTTAGTAAGAGCTATCCGTTAGTGTATTCTTAACCTAACCCTAACCCTAACCCCTAACCCCTAACCCCTAACCCCTAACCCCTAACCCCTAACCCCTAAACCCTAACCCTGTTAGTGTATTCTTAGTAAGAGCTATCCGTTAGTGTATTCTTAACCTAACCCTAACCCTAACCCCTAACCCCTAACCCCTAACCCCTAACCCCTAACCCCTAACCCCTAAACCCTAACCCTGTTAGTGTATTCTTAGTAAGAGCTATCCGTTAGTGTATTCTTAGTAAGAGCTATCCGTTAGTGTATTCTTAGTAAGAGCTATCCGTTAGTGTATTCTTAACCTAACCCTAACCCCTAACCCCTAACCCCTAACCCTGTTAATTTATTCTTAGTAAGAGCTATCCGTTAGTGTATTCTTAACCTAACCCTAACCCCTAACCCCTAACCCCTAACCCCTAACCCTGTTAATTTATTCTTAGTAAGAGCTATCCGTTAGTGTATTCTTAACCTAACCCTAACCCCTAACCCCTAACCCCTAACCCCTAACCCTGTTAATTTATTCTTAGTAAGAGCTATCCGTTAGTGTATTCTTAACCTAACCCTAACCCTAACCCCTAACCCCTAACCCCTAACCCTGTTAATTTATTCTTAGTAAGAGCTATCCGTTAGTGTATTCTTAACCTAACCCTAACCCCTAACCCCTAACCCCTAACCCTGTTAATTTATTCTTAGTAAGAGCTATCCGTTAGTGTATTCTTAGTAAGAGCTATCCGTTAGTGTATTCTTAGTAAGAGCTATCCGTTAGTGTATTCTTAACCTAACCCTAACCCTAACCCCTAACCCCTAACCCCTAACCCTGTTAATTTATTCTTAGTAAGAGCTATCCGTTAGTGTATTCTTAGTAAGAGCTATCCGTTAGTGTATTCTTAGTAAGAGCTATCCGTTAGTGTATTCTTAGTAAGAGCTATCCGTTAGTGTATTCTTAACCTAACCCTAACCCCTAACCCCTAACCCCTAACCCCTAACCCTGTTAATTTATTCTTAGTAAGAGCTATCCGTTAGTGTATTCTTAACCTAACCCTAACCCTAACCCCTAACCCCTAACCCCTAACCCCTAACCCTGTTAATTTATTCTTAGTAAGAGCTATCCGTTAGTGTATTCTTAGTAAGAGCTATCCGTTAGTGTATTCTTAGTAAGAGCTATCCGTTAGTGTATTCTTAACCTAACCCTAACCCTAACCCCTAACCCCTAACCCCTAACCCTGTTAATTTATTCTTAGTAAGAGCTATCCGTTAGTGTATTCTTAACCTAACCCTAACCCTAACCCCTAACCCCTAACCCCTAACCCTGTTAATTTATTCTTAGTAAGAGCTATCCGTTAGTGTATTCTTAACCTAACCCTAACCCTAACCCCTAACCCCTAACCCCTAACCCCTAACCCCTAACCCCTAACCCCTAAACCCTAACCCTGTTAGTGTATTCTTAGTAAGAGCTATCCGTTAGTGTATTCTTAACCTAACCCTAACCCTAACCCCTAACCCCTAACCCCTAACCCCTAACCCCTAACCCCTAACCCCTAAACCCTAACCCTGTTAGTGTATTCTTAGTAAGAGCTATCCGTTAGTGTATTCTTAGTAAGAGCTATCCGTTAGTGTATTCTTAGTAAGAGCTATCCGTTAGTGTATTCTTAACCTAACCCTAACCCCTAACCCCTAACCCCTAACCCTGTTAATTTATTCTTAGTAAGAGCTATCCGTTAGTGTATTCTTAACCTAACCCTAACCCCTAACCCCTAACCCCTAACCCCTAACCCTGTTAATTTATTCTTAGTAAGAGCTATCCGTTAGTGTATTCTTAACCTAACCCTAACCCCTAACCCCTAACCCCTAACCCCTAACCCTGTTAATTTATTCTTAGTAAGAGCTATCCGTTAGTGTATTCTTAACCTAACCCTAACCCTAACCCCTAACCCCTAACCCCTAACCCTGTTAATTTATTCTTAGTAAGAGCTATCCGTTAGTGTATTCTTAACCTAACCCTAACCCCTAACCCCTAACCCCTAACCCTGTTAATTTATTCTTAGTAAGAGCTATCCGTTAGTGTATTCTTAGTAAGAGCTATCCGTTAGTGTATTCTTAGTAAGAGCTATCCGTTAGTGTATTCTTAACCTAACCCTAACCCTAACCCCTAACCCCTAACCCCTAACCCTGTTAATTTATTCTTAGTAAGAGCTATCCGTTAGTGTATTCTTAGTAAGAGCTATCCGTTAGTGTATTCTTAGTAAGAGCTATCCGTTAGTGTATTCTTAGTAAGAGCTATCCGTTAGTGTATTCTTAACCTAACCCTAACCCCTAACCCCTAACCCCTAACCCCTAACCCTGTTAATTTATTCTTAGTAAGAGCTATCCGTTAGTGTATTCTTAACCTAACCCTAACCCTAACCCCTAACCCCTAACCCCTAACCCCTAACCCTGTTAATTTATTCTTAGTAAGAGCTATCCGTTAGTGTATTCTTAGTAAGAGCTATCCGTTAGTGTATTCTTAGTAAGAGCTATCCGTTAGTGTATTCTTAACCTAACCCTAACCCTAACCCCTAACCCCTAACCCCTAACCCTGTTAATTTATTCTTAGTAAGAGCTATCCGTTAGTGTATTCTTAACCTAACCCTAACCCTAACCCCTAACCCCTAACCCCTAACCCTGTTAATTTATTCTTAGTAAGAGCTATCCGTTAGTGTATTCTTAACCTAACCCTAACCCTAACCCCTAACCCCTAACCCCTAACCCCTAACCCCTAACCCCTAACCCCTAAACCCTAACCCTGTTAGTGTATTCTTAGTAAGAGCTATCCGTTAGTGTATTCTTAACCTAACCCTAACCCTAACCCCTAACCCCTAACCCCTAACCCCTAACCCCTAACCCCTAACCCCTAAACCCTAACCCTGTTAGTGTATTCTTAGTAAGAGCTATCCGTTAGTGTATTCTTAGTAAGAGCTATCCGTTAGTGTATTCTTAGTAAGAGCTATCCGTTAGTGTATTCTTAACCTAACCCTAACCCCTAACCCCTAACCCCTAACCCCTAACCCTGTTAATTTATTCTTAGTAAGAGCTATCCGTTAGTGTATTCTTAACCTAACCCTAACCCCTAACCCCTAACCCCTAACCCTGTTAATTTATTCTTAGTAAGAGCTATCCGTTAGTGTATTCTTAGTAAGAGCTATCCGTTAGTGTATTCTTAGTAAGAGCTATCCGTTAGTGTATTCTTAACCTAACCCTAACCCTAACCCCTAACCCCTAACCCCTAACCCTGTTAATTTATTCTTAGTAAGAGCTATCCGTTAGTGTATTCTTAGTAAGAGCTATCCGTTAGTGTATTCTTAACCTAACCCTAACCCTAACCCCTAACCCCTAACCCCTAACCCCTAACCCTGTTAATTTATTCTTAGTAAGAGCTATCCGTTAGTGTATTCTTAGTAAGAGCTATCCGTTAGTGTATTCTTAGTAAGAGCTATCCGTTAGTGTATTCTTAACCTAACCCTAACCCCTAACCCCTAACCCCTAACCCCTAACCCTGTTAATTTATTCTTAGTAAGAGCTATCCGTTAGTGTATTCTTAGTAAGAGCTATCCGTTAGTGTATTCTTAACCTAACCCTAACCCTAACCCCTAACCCCTAACCCCTAACCCCTAACCCCTAACCCTGTTAATTTATTCTTAGTAAGAGCTATCCGTTAGTGTATTCTTAGTAAGAGCTATCCGTTAGTGTATTCTTAGTAAGAGCTATCCGTTAGTGTATTCTTAACCTAACCCTAACCCTAACCCCTAACCCCTAACCCCTAACCCCTAACCCCTAACCCCTAACCCCTAAACCCTAACCCTGTTAGTGTATTCTTAGTAAGAGCTATCCGTTAGTGTATTCTTAGTAAGAGCTATCCGTTAGTGTATTCTTAGTAAGAGCTATCCGTTAGTGTATTCTTAACCTAACCCTAACCCCTAACCCCTAACCCCTAACCCTGTTAATTTATTCTTAGTAAGAGCTATCCGTTAGTGTATTCTTAGTAAGAGCTATCCGTTAGTGTATTCTTAGTAAGAGCTATCCGTTAGTGTATTCTTAACCTAACCCTAACCCCTAACCCCTAACCCCTAACCCCTAACCCCTAACCCTGTTAATTTATTCTTAGTAAGAGCTATCCGTTAGTGTATTCTTAGTAAGAGCTATCCGTTAGTGTATTCTTAACCTAACCCTAACCCTAACCCCTAACCCCTAACCCCTAACCCCTAACCCTGTTAATTTATTCTTAGTAAGAGCTATCCGTTAGTGTATTCTTAGTAAGAGCTATCCGTTAGTGTATTCTTAGTAAGAGCTATCCGTTAGTGTATTCTTAGTAAGAGCTATCCGTTAGTGTATTCTTAACCTAACCCTAACCCCTAACCCCTAACCCCTAACCCCTAACCCTGTTAATTTATTCTTAGTAAGAGCTATCCGTTAGTGTATTCTTAACCTAACCCTAACCCTAACCCCTAACCCCTAACCCCTAACCCCTAACCCTGTTAATTTATTCTTAGTAAGAGCTATCCGTTAGTGTATTCTTAGTAAGAGCTATCCGTTAGTGTATTCTTAGTAAGAGCTATCCGTTAGTGTATTCTTAACCTAACCCTAACCCCTAACCCCTAACCCCTAACCCTGTTAATTTATTCTTAGTAAGAGCTATCCGTTAGTGTATTCTTAGTAAGAGCTATCCGTTAGTGTATTCTTAGTAAGAGCTATCCGTTAGTGTATTCTTAACCTAACCCTAACCCCTAACCCCTAACCCCTAACCCCTAACCCTGTTAATTTATTCTTAGTAAGAGCTATCCGTTAGTGTATTCTTAGTAAGAGCTAGGGTTAGGGGTTAGGGGTTAGGGGTTAGGGGTTAGGGTTAGGGTTAGGTTAAGAATACACTAACGGATAGCTCTTACTAAGAATACACTAACGGATAGCTCTTACTAAGAATAAATTAACAGGGTTAGGGGTTAGGGGTTAGGGGTTAGGGTTAGGGTTAGGTTAAGAATACACTAACGGATAGCTCTTACTAAGAATACACTAACGGATAGCTCTTACTAAGAATACACTAACGGATAGCTCTTACTAAGAATAAATTAACAGGGTTAGGGGTTAGGGGTTAGGGGTTAGGGTTAGGTTAAGAATACACTAACGGATAGCTCTTACTAAGAATAAATTAACAGGGTTAGGGGTTAGGGGTTAGGGGTTAGGGGTTAGGGTTAGGTTAAGAATACACTAACGGATAGCTCTTACTAAGAATACACTAACGGATAGCTCTTACTAAGAATACACTAACGGATAGCTCTTACTAAGAATACACTAACAGGGTTAGGGTTAGGGGTTAGGGGTTAGGGGTTAGGGGTTAGGGGTTAGGGGTTAGGGGTTAGGGGTTAGGGTTAGGGTTAGGTTAAGAATACACTAACGGATTGCTCTTACTAAGAATACACTAACAGGGTTAGGGTTTAGGGGTTAGGGGTTAGGGGTTAGGGGTTAGGGGTTAGGGGTTAGGGGTTAGGGTTAGGGTTAGGTTAAGAATACACTAACGGATAGCTCTTACTAAGAATAAATTAACAGGGTTAGGGTTTAGGGGTTAGGGGTTAGGGTTAGGGTTAGGTTAAGAATACACTAACGGATAGCTCTTACTAAGAATAAATTAACAGGGTTAGGGGTTAGGGGTTAGGGGTTAGGGTTAGGGTTAGGTTAAGAATACACTAACGGATAGCTCTTACTAAGAATACACTAACGGATAGCTCTTACTAAGAATACACTAACGGATAGCTCTTACTAAGAATAAATTAACAGGGTTAGGGGTTAGGGGTTAGGGGTTAGGGGTTAGGGTTAGGGTTAGGTTAAGAATACACTAACGGATAGCTCTTACTAAGAATAAATTAACAGGGTTAGGGGTTAGGGGTTAGGGGTTAGGGGTTAGGGTTAGGTTAAGAATACACTAACGGATAGCTCTTACTAAGAATACACTAACGGATAGCTCTTACTAAGAATACACTAACGGATAGCTCTTACTAAGAATAAATTAACAGGGTTAGGGGTTAGGGGTTAGGGGTTAGGGTTAGGGTTAGGTTAAGAATACACTAACGGATAGCTCTTACTAAGAATACACTAACGGATAGCTCTTACTAAGAATACACTAACGGATAGCTCTTACTAAGAATAAATTAACAGGGTTAGGGGTTAGGGGTTAGGGGTTAGGGTTAGGTTAAGAATACACTAACGGATAGCTCTTACTAAGAATAAATTAACAGGGTTAGGGGTTAGGGGTTAGGGGTTAGGGTTAGGGTTAGGTTAAGAATACACTAACGGATAGCTCTTACTAAGAATAAATTAACAGGGTTAGGGGTTAGGGGTTAGGGGTTAGGGGTTAGGGTTAGGTTAAGAATACACTAACGGATAGCTCTTACTAAGAATAAATTAACAGGGTTAGGGGTTAGGGGTTAGGGGTTAGGGGTTAGGGTTAGGTTAAGAATACACTAACGGATAGCTCTTACTAAGAATAAATTAACAGGGTTAGGGGTTAGGGGTTAGGGGTTAGGGTTAGGTTAAGAATACACTAACGGATAGCTCTTACTAAGAATACACTAACGGATAGCTCTTACTAAGAATACACTAACGGATAGCTCTTACTAAGAATACACTAACAGGGTTAGGGTTTAGGGGTTAGGGGTTAGGGGTTAGGGGTTAGGGGTTAGGGGTTAGGGGTTAGGGTTAGGGTTAGGTTAAGAATACACTAACGGATAGCTCTTACTAAGAATACACTAACAGGGTTAGGGTTTAGGGGTTAGGGGTTAGGGGTTAGGGGTTAGGGGTTAGGGGTTAGGGGTTAGGGTTAGGGTTAGGTTAAGAATACACTAACGGATAGCTCTTACTAAGAATAAATTAACAGGGTTAGGGGTTAGGGGTTAGGGGTTAGGGTTAGGGTTAGGTTAAGAATACACTAACGGATAGCTCTTACTAAGAATAAATTAACAGGGTTAGGGGTTAGGGGTTAGGGGTTAGGGTTAGGGTTAGGTTAAGAATACACTAACGGATAGCTCTTACTAAGAATACACTAACGGATAGCTCTTACTAAGAATACACTAACGGATAGCTCTTACTAAGAATACACTAACGGATAGCTCTTACTAAGAATACACTAACAGGGTTAGGGTTTAGGGGTTAGGGGTTAGGGGTTAGGGGTTAGGGGTTAGGGGTTAGGGGTTAGGGGTTAGGGTTAGGGTTAGGTTAAGAATACACTAACGGATTGCTCTTACTAAGAATACACTAACAGGGTTAGGGTTTAGGGGTTAGGGGTTAGGGGTTAGGGGTTAGTGGTTAGGGGTTAGGGGTTAGGGTTAGGGTTAGGTTAAGAATACACTAACGGATAGCTCTTACTAAGAATAAATTAACAGGGTTAGGGGTTAGGGGTTAGGGGTTAGGGTTAGGGTTAGGTTAAGAATACACTAACGGATAGCTCTTACTAAGAATACACTAACGGATAGCTCTTACTAAGAATACACTAACGGATAGCTCTTACTAAGAATAAATTAACAGGGTTAGGGGTTAGGGGTTAGGGGTTAGGGGTTAGGGTTAGGGTTAGGTTAAGAATACACTAACGGATAGCTCTTACTAAGAATAAATTAACAGGGTTAGGGGTTAGGGGTTAGGGTTAGGGGTTAGGGTTAGGTTAAGAATACACTAACGGATAGCTCTTACTAAGAATACACTAACGGATAGCTCTTACTAAGAATACACTAACGGATAGCTCTTACTAAGAATACACTAACGGATAGCTCTTACTAAGAATAAATTAACAGGGTTAGGGGTTAGGGGTTAGGGGTTAGGGTTAGGGTTAGGTTAAGAATACACTAACGGATAGCTCTTACTAAGAATACACTAACGGATAGCTCTTACTAAGAATACACTAACGGATAGCTCTTACTAAGAATAAATTAACAGGGTTAGGGGTTAGGGGTTAGGGGTTAGGGTTAGGTTAAGAATACACTAACGGATAGCTCTTACTAAGAATAAATTAACAGGGTTAGGGGTTAGGGGTTAGGGGTTAGGGTTAGGGTTAGGTTAAGAATACACTAACGGATAGCTCTTACTAAGAATAAATTAACAGGGTTAGGGGTTAGGGGTTAGGGGTTAGGGGTTAGGGTTAGGTTAAGAATACACTAACGGATAGCTCTTACTAAGAATAAATTAACAGGGTTAGGGGTTAGGGGTTAGGGGTTAGGGGTTAGGGTTAGGTTAAGAATACACTAACGGATAGCTCTTACTAAGAATAAATTAACAGGGTTAGGGGTTAGGGGTTAGGGGTTAGGGTTAGGTTAAGAATACACTAACGGATAGCTCTTACTAAGAATACACTAACGGATAGCTCTTACTAAGAATACACTAACGGATAGCTCTTACTAAGAATACACTAACAGGGTTAGGGTTTAGGGGTTAGGGGTTAGGGGTTAGGGGTTAGGGGTTAGGGTTAGGGGTTAGGGTTAGGGTTAGGTTAAGAATACACTAACGGATAGCTCTTACTAAGAATACACTAACAGGGTTAGGGTTTAGGGGTTAGGGTTAGGGGTTAGGGGTTAGGGGTTAGGGGTTAGGGGTTAGGGTTAGGGTTAGGTTAAGAATACACTAACGGATAGCTCTTACTAAGAATAAATTAACAGGGTTAGGGGTTAGGGGTTAGGGGTTAGGGTTAGGGTTAGGTTAAGAATACACTAACGGATAGCTCTTACTAAGAATAAATTAACAGGGTTAGGGGTTAGGGGTTAGGGGTTAGGGTTAGGGTTAGGTTAAGAATACACTAACGGATAGCTCTTACTAAGAATACACTAACGGATAGCTCTTACTAAGAATACACTAACGGATAGCTCTTACTAAGAATAAATTAACAGGGTTAGGGGTTAGGGGTTAGGGGTTAGGGGTTAGGGTTAGGGTTAGGTTAAGAATACACTAACGGATAGCTCTTACTAAGAATAAATTAACAGGGTTAGGGGTTAGGGGTTAGGGGTTAGGGGTTAGGGTTAGGTTAAGAATACACTAACGGATAGCTCTTACTAAGAATACACTAACGGATAGCTCTTACTAAGAATACACTAACGGATAGCTCTTACTAAGAATACACTAACGGATAGCTCTTACTAAGAATAAATTAACAGGGTTAGGGTTAGGGGTTAGGGGTTAGGGTTAGGGTTAGGTTAAGAATACACTAACGGATAGCTCTTACTAAGAATACACTAACGGATAGCTCTTACTAAGAATACACTAACGGATAGCTCTTACTAAGAATAAATTAACAGGGTTAGGGGTTAGGGGTTAGGGGTTAGGGTTAGGTTAAGAATACACTAACGGATAGCTCTTACTAAGAATACACTAACGGATAGCTCTTACTAAGAATACACTAACGGATAGCTCTTACTAAGAATACACTAACGGATAGCTCTTACTAAGAATAAATTAACAGGGTTAGGGGTTAGGGGTTAGGGGTTAGGGGTTAGGGTTAGGTTAAGAATACACTAACGGATAGCTCTTACTAAGAATAAATTAACAGGGTTAGGGGTTAGGGGTTAGGGGTTAGGGGTTAGGGTTAGGTTAAGAATACACTAACGGATAGCTCTTACTAAGAATAAATTAACAGGGTTAGGGGTTAGGGGTTAGGGGTTAGGGTTAGGTTAAGAATACACTAACGGATAGCTCTTACTAAGAATACACTAACGGATAGCTCTTACTAAGAATACACTAACGGATAGCTCTTACTAAGAATACACTAACAGGGTTAGGGTTTAGGGGTTAGGGGTTAGGGGTTAGGGGTTAGGGGTTAGGGGTTAGGGGTTAGGGTTAGGGTTAGGTTAAGAATACACTAACGGATAGCTCTTACTAAGAATACACTAACAGGGTTAGGGTTTAGGGGTTAGGGGTTAGGGGTTAGGGGTTAGGGGTTAGGGGTTAGGGGTTAGGGTTAGGGTTAGGTTAAGAATACACTAACGGATAGCTCTTACTAAGAATAAATTAACAGGGTTAGGGGTTAGGGGTTAGGGGTTAGGGTTAGGGTTAGGTTAAGAATACACTAACGGATAGCTCTTACTAAGAATAAATTAACAGGGTTAGGGGTTAGGGGTTAGGGGTTAGGGTTAGGGTTAGGTTAAGAATACACTAACGGATAGCTCTTACTAAGAATACACTAACGGATAGCTCTTACTAAGAATACACTAACGGATAGCTCTTACTAAGAATAAATTAACAGGGTTAGGGGTAAGGGGTTAGGGGTTAGGGGTTAGGGTTAGGGTTAGGTTAAGAATACACTAACGGATAGCTCTTACTAAGAATAAATTAACAGGGTTAGGGGTTAGGGGTTAGGGGTTAGGGGTTAGGGTTAGGTTAAGAATACACTAACGGATAGCTCTTACTAAGAATACACTAACGGATAGCTCTTACTAAGAATACACTAACGGATAGCTCTTACTAAGAATACACTAACGGATAGCTCTTACTAAGAATAAATTAACAGGGTTAGGGGTTAGGGGTTAGGGGTTAGGGTTAGGGTTAGGTTAAGAATACACTAACGGATAGCTCTTACTAAGAATACACTAACGGATAGCTCTTACTAAGAATACACTAACGGATAGCTCTTACTAAGAATAAATTAACAGGGTTAGGGGTTAGGGGTTAGGGGTTAGGGTTAGGTTAAGAATACACTAACGGATAGCTCTTACTAAGAATACACTAACGGATAGCTCTTACTAAGAATACACTAACGGATAGCTCTTACTAAGAATACACTAACGGATAGCTCTTACTAAGAATAAATTAACAGGGTTAGGGGTTAGGGGTTAGGGGTTAGGGGTTAGGGTTAGGTTAAGAATACACTAACGGATAGCTCTTACTAAGAATAAATTAACAGGGTTAGGGGTTAGGGGTTAGGGTTAGGGGTTAGGGTTAGGTTAAGAATACACTAACGGATAGCTCTTACTAAGAATAAATTAACAGGGTTAGGGGTTAGGGGTTAGGGGTTAGGGTTAGGTTAAGAATACACTAACGGATAGCTCTTACTAAGAATACACTAACGGATAGCTCTTACTAAGAATACACTAACGGATAGCTCTTACTAAGAATACACTAACAGGGTTAGGGGTTTAGGGGTTAGGGGTTAGGGGTTAGGGGTTAGGGTGGTTATAATAATAATAATAATAATATTTAAAATTTATATTGCGCCCCTTACATACAAAATGATCAAAGGCGCAGAACACATGTTAAAAAGCACATAATGGAAGAAAAGGACAAAGAAAAAAGACTGGTCACCAGGCCAGCGCCCAAACAAAAGTATGGGGATACGTCTGTCCCGCCAACAGAGAACTAATAGTACTTATTACATAGGCCTATCCCTGCTGGCATCGGTAATGTTTTGACCTTTTCAGGAGACAGACGCCTTTAACCCTATTTATGCTAAAAATCTAAACTAACTGACAAGGTGACCATAGAAGAAAGACACACTAAAAAGCGGCTTTAAAAAGATAGGTTTTTATATTACATTTAAAAGAGGTAAGTTTCTGTTCGCTACGTATATGAAACGGTAGCGCATTCCAAAGCTTAGGGGCTGCCACAGAAAAAGCCCTATCACCAAATGTAGTCAACATTTTACCAGAAGGATAATCCAAGAAAATACCATTATTCCCTGACCTAAGTTGATATGAAGATACCTTCCGGATGGAAACAAGATCCTGTAAATACTTTGGAGAAAGACCATGAAGAGCTTTAAAGGTCAACAAAAGGATTTTAAAATTAATCCTGTACGAAACAGGCAACCAATGTAATTGACGAATTATAGGTGTAATGTGTTCAAACCGGTGTGTGTTAGTAACAATTCTGGCTGCAGCGTTTTGAACCCTTTGTAGTTTAGCTATCTGTGACTTTGGCAGACCATACAAAAGGCCATTACAATAATCAAGACGACTAGTCACAAATGCATGAATTAGTTTTAAAAGAGAGTCTTGTGTTAGGAATTGACTAATGCGTTTGATGTTGTGAAGATGAAAAAAAGCTGCAGAGCAAGCTTTATTGATGTGGGTGTTCATTGTAAGTTCAGAATCAAACCATGACCCTAAATTACGAACACATGTTGTAGGAAAAACTTTAGCATCACCTATCATGATATTGGAAATATTAATTTTCTGCAACTGCTGCTTTGATCCGATGATCAAAAATTCACTCTTAGCATCATTAATTAGAAGCCGGTCATGCAACATCCATTGCCTGATGTCCCCAATGCAGTCTTCCATTATAGTTACAGCAGCTTGACAAAATTTATCGTCCGGTCTAAAAGATAAATACAGCTGAGTGTCATCCGCATAACAATGAACATCAGGCAGATGACGCTCAACGATGTCAAACAATTTAGAGGCATAGACAAGGAATAAAAATGGTCCTAAGCAGGATCCCTGAGGCACACCACAGTTGATGTTAAACTTTTCTGATAAGGTACCCTGAATAGAAACACGTTGACTTCTATCCAACAAATAAGATGAAAACCAATCAAGGGCCTCCAGTGACTCCAAATTTAGACTGCAGACGTTTCAATAAAATGGCGTGATCAACAGTATCGAACGCTGCACTCAGGTCTAAAAGGATAAGCAGAATAACATGTTGGGAATTCATCCTCATCAATAAATCATTTTTAACCTTTATAAGAGCCGTCTCTGTACTGTGATGCTTCCGATAAGATGATTGGAAAACCGGAAACATAGAATGTTTTGACATGTGACAATAAAGTTGGTCACAAACGGCCCTCTCAGTTAATTTAGAAATAAATTGTAAGTTACTGATTGGTCGGTAGTTTTCTAATTTCATATCGAGATTGGGTTTTTTAAGTAAAGGGCATATTAAAGCTTCTTTCCAGTCAGTAGGAAATGTACCAGATACTAATGATGAATTTATAATGTTGGTAAGTACTGAAGCAAAACATCCAGGCACTCACCCACAAGGTTAGTAGGCATGGGATCCAGAGCGCATGATCCCTTAGAAGAATTGACAACAAGCTGTTTTACCTGTGACTCGGTTAATGGTATAAAACTATCAAACAGGATTTTACTGGACATTGTTTCAGATGTAAAAGATAACGTTCTGTCAACAGAGGTTGAAACTTCCAAGTCATCAAGTTTAGCATGAATATTAGATATTTTCTGTACAAAAAAGCTACCCATATCATTAGCAAGAGTCATTTTATCTTTAAAAGGTGGATATAGGACGTCATCACTATGCCCAAGCAGCTTTTTAGATGCTCTAAATAATTTCCTCTGGTCGGAACTATTACTTTCGATAAAGTCTTTGTAGAAATTGCAACGAGCTTTATTAAGAAGAAAGGTTACCTTATTTCTTATAAGCTTATATGCTGAAAGATCAGAGGCCATGCTTGTTCGTCGCCACTTCTTTTCAGCACGTCTCCTCATCCTCAGGCAGAGTTGATTTCTTGATTAAACCAAGGTAGACGGGCCTAGCAGTGACCATCTTGGACTTTAATGGGGCATGTGTGTTAAAGGTACCAGCTAGTGTAGTATTATAGCATTTCGTAAGCTCCTCAAGACCTTGAGGAGTGTCACTGCACAGCCTAGAAGAGACTAAGTCACTTTTCAAGCAATTAATATCAATGGATTTAATATCCCTATAAACAATCTGTTTAGCAGGAAAAGAAGACTTGCTTTGTTGCAAATTGCAAATAACAGAAAAATGATCAGAAAAAAGGTGGTGAGGTGTTGGGAGGCCGTTAAGAACCATGTCCGATTTCCGGGTAATAACAAGATCTAGTGTTAGGGGTTAGGGTTAGGGTTAGGTTAAGAATACACTAACGGATAGCTCTTACTAAGAATACACTAACAGGGTTAGGGTTTAGGGGTTAGGGGTTAGGGGTTAGGGGTTAGGGGTTAGGGGTTAGGGGTTAGGGTTAGGGTTAGGTTAAGAATACACTAACGGATAGCTCTTACTAAGAATAAATTAACAGGGTTAGGGGTTAGGGGTTAGGGGTTAGGGTTAGGGTTAGGTTAAGAATACACTAACGGATAGCTCTTACTAAGAATAAATTAACAGGGTTAGGGGTTAGGGGTTAGGGGTTAGGGTTAGGGTTAGGTTAAGAATACACTAACGGATAGCCTCTTACTAAGAATACACTAACGGATAGCTCTTACTAAGAATACACTAACGGATAGCTCTTACTAAGAATAAATTAACAGGGTTAGGGGTTAGGGGTTAGGGTTAGGGGTTAGGGTTAGGGTTAGGTTAAGAATACACTAACGGATAGCTCTTACTAAGAATAAATTAACAGGGTTAGGGGTTAGGGGTTAGGGGTTAGGGTTAGGGTTAGGTTAAGAATACACTAACGGATAGCTCTTACTAAGAATACACTAACGGATAGCTCTTACTAAGAATACACTAACGGATAGCTCTTACTAAGAATACACTAACGGATAGCTCTTACTAAGAATACACTAACGGATAGCTCTTACTAAGAATACACTAACGGATAGCTCTTACTAAGAATAAATTAACAGGGTTAGGGGTTAGGGGTTAGGGGTTAGGGTTAGGGTTAGGGTTAAGAATACACTAACGGATAGCTCTTACTAAGAATACACTAACGGATAGCTCTTACTAAGAATACACTAACGGATAGCTCTTACTAAGAATAAATTAACAGGGTTAGGGGTTAGGGGTTAGGGGTTAGGGGTTAGGGTTAGGTTAAGAATACACTAACGGATAGCTCTTACTAAGAATACACTAACGGATAGCTCTTACTAAGAATACACTAACGGATAGCTCTTACTAAGAATACACTAACGGATAGCTCTTACTAAGAATACACTAACGGATAGCTCTTACTAAGAATACACTAACGGATAGCTCTTACTAAGAATACACTAACGGATAGCTCTTACTAAGAATACACTAACGGATAGCTCTTACTAAGAATACACTAACGGATAGCTCTTACTAAGAATAAATTAACAGGGTTAGGGGTTAGGGGTTAGGGGTTAGGGTTAGGGTTAGGTTAAGAATACACTAACGGATAGCTCTTACTAAGAATACACTAACGATAGCTCTTACTAAGAATACACTAACGGATAGCTCTTACTAAGAATACACTAACGGATAGCTCTTACTAAGAATACACTAACGGATAGCTCTTACTAAGAATACACTAACGGATAGCTCTTACTAAGAATAAATTAACAGGGTTAGGGGTTAGGGGTTAGGGGTTAGGGGTTAGGGTTAGGGTTTAGGTTAAGAATACACTAACGGATAGCTCTTACTAAGAATAAATTAACAGGGTTAGGGGTTAGGGGTTAGGGGTTAGGGGTTAGGGTTAGGTTAAGAATACACTAACGGATAGCTCTTACTAAGAATAAATTAACAGGGTTAGGGGTTAGGGGTTAGGGGTTAGGGTTAGGTTAAGAATACACTAACGGATAGCTCTTACTAAGAATACACTAACGGATAGCTCTTACTAAGAATACACTAACGGATAGCTCTTACTAAGAATACACTAACGGATAGCTCTTACTAAGAATACACTAACGGATAGCTCTTACTAAGAATACACTAACGGATAGCTCTTACTAAGAATACACTAACGGATAGCTCTTACTAAGAATACACTAACGGATAGCTCTTACTAAGAATAAATTAACAGGGTTAGGGGTTAGGGGTTAGGGGTTAGGGTTAGGGTTAGGTTAAGAATACACTAACGGATAGCTTCTTACTAAGAATACACTAACGGATAGCTCTTACTAAGAATACACTAACGGATAGCTCTTACTAAGAATAAATTAACAGGGTTAGGGGTTAGGGGTTAGGGTTAGGGGTTAGGGTTAGGTTAAGAATACACTAACGGATAGCTCTTACTAAGAATAAATTAACAGGGTTAGGGGTTAGGGGTTAGGGGTTAGGGTTAGGTTAAGAATACACTAACGGATAGCTCTTACTAAGAATACACTAACGGATAGCTCTTACTAAGAATACACTAACGGATAGCTCTTACTAAGAATACACTAACGGATAGCTCTTACTAAGAATACACTAACGGATAGCTCTTACTAAGAATACACTAACGGATAGCTCTTACTAAGAATACACTAACGGATAGCTCTTACTAAGAATAAATTAACAGGGTTAGGGGTTAGGGGTTAGGGGTTAGGGTTAGGGTTAGGTTAAGAATACACTAACGGATAGCTCTTACTAAGAATACACTAACGGCTAGTTCTTACTAAGAATACACTAACGGATAGCTCTTACTAAGAATAAATTAACAGGGTTAGGGGTTAGGGGTTAGGGGTTAGGGGTTAGGGTTAGGTTAAGAATACACTAACGGATAGCTCTTACTAAGAATAAATTAACAGGGTTAGGGGTTAGGAGGTTAGGGGTTAGGGGTTAGGGTTAGGTTAAGAATACACTAACGGATAGCTCTTACTAAGAATAAATTAACAGGGTTAGGGGTTAGGGGTTAGGGGTTAGGGTTAGGTTAAGAATACACTAACGGATAGCTCTTACTAAGAATACACTAACGGATAGCTCTTACTAAGAATACACTAACGGATAGCTCTTACTAAGAATACACTAACGGATAGCTCTTACTAAGAATACACTAACGGATAGCTCTTACTAAGAATACACTAACGGATAGCTCTTACTAAGAATACACTAACGGATAGCTCTTACTAAGAATAAATTAACAGGGTTAGGGGTTAGGGGTTAGGGGTTAGGGTTAGGGTTAGGTTAAGAATACACTAACGGATAGCTCTTACTAAGAATACACTAACGGATAGCTCTTACTAAGAATACACTAACGGATAGCTCTTACTAAGAATAAATTAACAGGGTTAGGGGTTAGGGGTTAGGGTTAGGGGTTAGGTTAGGTTAAGAATACACTAACGGATAGCTCTTACTAAGAATACACTAACGGATAGTCTTACTAAGAATACACTAACGGATAGCTCTTACTAAGAATAAATTAACAGGGTTAGGGGTTAGGGGTAGGGGTTAGGGGTTAGGGTTAGGGTTAGGTTAAGAATACACTAACGGATAGCTCTTACTAAGATACACTAACGGATAGCTCTTACTAAGAATAAATTAACAGGGTTAGGGGTAGGGGTTAGGGGTTAGGGGTTAGGGTTAGGTTAGAATACACTAACGGATAGCTCTTACTAAGATAAATTAACAGGTGTTAGGGGTTAGGGGTTAGGGGTTAGGGTTAGGTTAAGAATACACTAACGGATAGCTACTTACTTAAGAATACACTAACGGATAGCTC
>JAZGTN010000332.1:15000-17680 GCA_037783415.1 Leptasterias polaris | reverse complement strand
TGAAACACGTGTGTACGTCCACATAGTGTTTCAAATCTCTACACAGGCATGCAACTTTTCCTCTTTTCCGCTGATTTCCTCTTTTTTATTCTCAGTTTTACCATTCAAAATTGAAAAATACTGTACAAAATCATTGAAATTTTGTAATTTCCTCTTTTTTGGTAAAGTTACAGTTGCATGCCTGCCTACAGTATGTGGACCTCTTTTGTTTTCAGGTCCACACTTCGTATGTAGTGTTAAAACACGCATTTTTACAGTGTTGAACATGGCAGGTGTTTTCACACATGCAGCTGTGTGTATGTTTAGGTGTTACATAGCAGTGTTGTAGGTCTTGAGACCGGTCTCGAGACCACTTTTTGCTGGTCTCGGTCTTGGTCTCGGTCTCGTACCCTTCCGGTCTCGAATATTTGCCTGGTCTCGCTTTGAGACCAGCAAAATGTACAAATTTATTTGATTAACCGTATTCCTTCGCGATCAACACACCTTAGTTGGAACCATGAAAAAGTTGTAGAAAAGGCGAGAAAAGTGTTACGAAGACACTCAAGTTCACTGTCTCCCCAAAATCTAACTAAAGACACAATAACCAAAAGCCGCCACTGACATGAATTTGGGACCTATTTCTGAAGAAATAAATTAGAAACACCTCCTGCTTTGTTTCCTATAGTTTACAAATTCTCTGTTGAAATCATGGTACTCTTCCTGGTTGACACAAAAAAGCCCAAAAAGCATTATGTATGGGTCACATTTGGGCAAGTTTTGAGAAACTGTCCATTCTGAGATGAAATTCTGAAGTGCGCACAACCTAGACAATGCCTAAGAAGGAAGAAAATGCATACAACTCACAACTAGATAGTCACAGTTAGTCAGGGGCTACCTGTTACGAGGCCTTTTGTCGAAATTTCACGTTATTTTGAAACACCCCACATGTACATAGTGCCATGTGTGTGCTTGTGCCATCGGCTTCACCCATCATGAGTTCGATAAAAATTGGGAGCGAGTTTCTAGCTATGACCAAAACACGCACTACAGTATTATTCACTATGCATTTTAAGTCGGGCCCATAAAGCCAAGTAAGTAACACAAATTAACATTACTTAAATTGATTTCATTGCTCATGATTCTCAGTAAACTGCAAATTGAATGTCAATTATAACACTGATTAAGCCATATCTTAGTTTCACTTTTGTATATGATATTCATGAAAGTGGATAAAAATGATGTTTTTACATTATGATCAAGAACACCCCCAATGACAATGCACGTTTGTCAGCAGAGATGCTGTCCATGTTGATGTTTCTGAAGTGCAATGAAGATATTCTGTAAAAGGACCGGTACCTACATGTATACAAAAAACAACTGTTTTGGCACATACCTGAATCCGACAGAACAAACTTATTATATTTGATTGTTGATAAATATTGTATTATCCAGTACAGTATTTTTGCAAAACAAGTACAGAAAAGATTTAACAGTAATTATCTAACAGCAAAAGACATACTCAGCTTGTTTTACATCAATAAAAGACTTTCATTTCAATTATTATGTGTCTAATTTTATTACATGTATGTAATTTACACATGCGGTCTCGAGGTCTCGGTCTCCCCCTCGGACCTCCCCGTCTCGGTCTCGGTCTCGGACTCCCAGGTCTCGACTACAACACTGTATAGGAAGTGTGGACCTGAGAACAAAAGAGGTCCACACAGTATAGGGACTTGAAACACTATGTGGACTTACACATGTCCACACAAACAGCTCTGTGTGACATTCACTCTGTGGACATTCCTTTGTTCTGTACACTTAAGAAAAATCTCATTCTAAAAACACTGTGTGAACATGTGTAAGTCCACATAGTGTTTTAAGTCCCTAAACTGTGTGGAACTCTTTTGTTTTCAGGTCCAAACTTCATATGTAACACCTAAACAATTATGTCCACAGATTGATTGCAACACATAGCTGTGTATGTTCGTGCATGTATGTGTTAACAATAACTCGAGAAGGACTTGGCATATTATCTCCAAATGTGGATTGGTCTCGAGATCCCCCAGAAGCCATTGGTCCACCTAGGCCAAATGTCAAGAAACAGACTGGCTTGCAGCTGGCACTTGTGTTTACCAAATATGACTTTTCTTGTTTTATGTCATGTCTCTTTTGATGTGTATCGTAAAAGAGAGTCATGATTTCATTTATTTAGTGGCCCTGGTGCTGCACAAAAATAAAACACTTCATCTACCCTAATCTGTGGATTTGATTTTGTTATTTAGACAGGTTTATTTCTGAAATCAACGAATGCTATGGATGATGTTGTGCCTGATGCTTTTTGTAAAGTAATGATTAATTTTTTTTTTTCCAGGAGGGACTAAGAAATATTATTGTTGGCCGAAACAAGACGAAGCCAAGGTCACAGAATATTTCACCCAGATAATAAAAGGGACTTCAAAACAAACAATTCCAAGTAAGTATGATGCTTTGTGGGATTCCGCATGTTTGTATGTTTATTGGTCACCTCGACACATAATTTCATGTATACTTTCAAAAACTTTAAGATGATTAATGGCAGCAGATTTGTTTATGGAATCTGAGCAATTGCACATTTCCCTGAAACATCTGTAGGTCTGCTGCAACCTTGCGTCTTTGAAGGTCAAATTAGTGCTGTGTCTTTGGTAAATCTATTTCCCTCCCT
>JAZGTN010000332.1:0-10000 GCA_037783415.1 Leptasterias polaris | reverse complement strand
CTCTGCTTACCGTAAGAAAAGAATCAGCGCTTACGGAAGCAGGGAATTCTGCGCTTACATCAGGCGTATTTCACGAGTTAGCAGGGAATTTGTTACTTGTGCGCGTACGCTACTAGGCATTCTTCGCTTACGCAGCTAGTACAGAAATTCGGCGCTTGCAGAATAAGCTGAGAAAGATGATCCTAAGTGCAGAAGCCATGAAATTGGGCCCAAAAATGATGTGCCACAGAAATGTTATAATTCAAAGCGTTTTTTGTTTTGTTTTTTTCCTAGGGACTATAACATACTTGTAAAAGTACTTGTTGTACTACTGTTGTGTTCCTTTTGCATGCATTGCAGTCGAGCAAGTTTCTAGCCTCTGCCAATCGACCTATTTGAAACTATGAAACATAAGGAGAATAAAAACGTACCTCGACAGAGATACTCTCCATCATGTAGTTGGAGCTTTAGTCCTCTTGTTCTGATTTTGGCAATCTACTTTTTATTGGCGCCACATCAAACACAATGCATACAAGTTCAACGATTACAAAACAGTGCACCTCATATGGTGTGTTCCACACATTTGAGGTGTTCTGATATGCCCTCCTCATTATTGAATGAATTTCATTGGCTACCAGTTACAGAACGGGTTTGTTTGACACATGTACTGCTCCTTTTGTTTATAAATACATGAACAAAACCACATGTACATTACTTGAACAAAACTACTGCTACATGAATATATCTTTCCATTTTACTTCCTCGATATTTACTTCGGTCAAAATCAGGCATCTTGAACTTGAATTAACTGTGGGTAAATTATGATACTTCAATGTTCAGGTAAACATTAACTCTGCCATGAGAACTTACTTCCTGGTCCTATTTCCGAGAGTTGCCTTTAACACACTTTTCAGGCTATTTAGTTACAATTTTATATTTTTTCGAAAACAGACTAAACAAGTAAAGTAGGATGAATTTCATGCCTGCTATCAGTTCCACACCAGTAGCTAATATCTCAGTTATCAAAGATGTACATTGTACAAAATTTCAGTAACTTCGGTGCCAAAGTCATTATACCTTCAATTAAAGGTACACATTGCCTTTGGATTGGGCGCTTTGGACTATAAAAAGCGTTCGATGTTTTAAAAGCAGAATATAATGATCCACAAAGCTATGCCTTAGAAATGTTTGGCTTTTGTTAAAGTTTGTGACACAAAATGCTCCGCCATTTTGTGGAGTCAAAGTTTGACTCCATTAAATGGCCGACATGTTCCCCTTGTCTTATTTGAAGTCGTTGTACGCAATCGCAATCACATGCTAGGGTGATGCTGTGATGTGCCGTGTTTAGTCATCTCCTCCTGTCCACAATAAACATTGGGTATAAACAACATGGGTCCTTTCTCTTGGTAAGTCCCATGACAGTTCTCTTCCCCTGATTGACGAGGTTTCTTCTTTTTGGACGCATCTTCATCTGTTTTTGTGGCAATCCATTTTGACATGTGAACGGTGTAGGTGTTTACATACATGTAAGACATGTCGCAAGAGGAAGATAATGGTATATTATCTGGTGTTCATCTGATAGGTTTACCACGCCACTGGCTATGGCACCAGCCTAACTACTGTTCATCGCGCATTTTGCCCATTACATGGACTATAGTATTTACGGCTAGAAATATGTATACATTTCGCGGGACAAATGTCGGGGTCAGATGGCAATGTTGTTCTTTTTTAATCACCATTCACTAATTATAACACATTAGAGGTTTTTATTGCATGAACAACTGTTAATAAGGATAAGGAAGACCTCCAAACAATAAAATTTCATGAGATTTGAAGGCAACGTGTCCCTTTAAAGTGTGTTTTGAAAATTTCCAAATCTAACACCATAGTATAACAAAAACAAATTTGTGGCGTGGTCATAAAAATCAAGGGAGATGGTGTAGACTTTCACCTGAGGTGGTCCTACAAACAAAGGAGTTGATGTGGTCTGGAGACGACGTGGTGTTTCTTGTGATGTGGAGATGACATGGTCTTTCATGTTAATTGGTCCTACACCCAGGGTGGATGGCATGGTCTTTCACCTGCACCAGTATTAGTGATGATTATATCTTCTATAGATGTGCACTGCTGCATAGCTCACTGTTGTAAACATCAATACTGTAAATCTAAGTATCATGAAATAAATGAAATAGTACCAGATAATAAAATACAATTAATCTTGGGAAGGAATTATACATTACTAATCAGTTTGCACAAGCTCAAATAATCAATAAATATTGAAAACCTTATACAAACATTATAATGCTTAAACATTTATAAGCAGCATTCAGTTTGAGACTGTCATTCAACAATGCTCATTGATACCATAGCGCTTTTAAATATAAATTACACTGTAAGGTAAAGCTGTTATACAATTTATGACAAGTTGAACATATTTCAAATTAGTTTTACCAAGTTAGATAACATTTTTACACCACTGACACAAACCAAAAATTTGGCATACTTGCACTTGTACATGTATAGTATTCAGACATCTTTGAAAAAACCACTTACCAACAAGTTGATGTTTGCAACATGTACAACTGTCACAGTACAATAATGATGTTCCGTTCTACACTCAGCATTATTACTCTGTAATCAAAATATAATGAACGTGTAATTTAAGGTCTGGTCAAAAACACAAATACTACATCATTTCATAATCTGATAGAGTGCTGTACATCAACTGTTTCAGTTTATGCTTCGGTTTAATGTGAAATCACATTGTGCAAAATGATGGAATTAATTCACTGAATGTAATTGCCATGAGGGAATGATTCTGAAGGACTGGGACCGGTAGACCCAAACAACAACTGCTTATTACAGCATCAAGCATTGTAATCAAGTTTAAACAATTTGGTCTGATGTGACATACGACAAGAGGATAAAGAAGGGATTAGGTCACACATACTGTAAAACTGAGTGATAATTCAATGAGGGTTACGTAATGTATAAAAAAACAATGATTGAAGTAATTGTTTTGTCAATGAAAATCTAAATATAACCCTCATTTGTGCAATAACTTTTACTGGAATAAATAATATTAGGTTTAATATGTTTTTGTTTTCTTTTGGAACCTAATTATTAAAACTAAATTAATCCTACGCTTAAACAGTGGAAAGAGTACTGGGTTTCATTCAGGGCAACAATGTACACATTTACCAATGTTTTCAAATAAAAAGCACACTTAGAATACGTGTTCATAAGTTTGCAAAAGGTTGCAGTGCTTGTATGTGCTACAACTCTTCACTTTTCCTTCAGAAATGTCACTTACATTTATAGAAGACTTTGGTGTCACCAAACTAAAGCACCGAAGAAACTGAAGCACTGAAGTCATAGAACTCAAACTTCACTTCAATATGCTACAACAGTCGTAGAACCACAACGGCATTCCACTTCCGTGTCATCACACTAGACTCAGTAAGTAGATTCCCAGGTGACAAGGGTCATGATGTCACTCCACTTCAGCACACTAGACTCAGTAAGTGAAGTTGCCTCCCAGATGAGCAGGGCCATGATGCCACCCAACTTTATCACACCAGCCTCAGTAACTGAAGTTGCCTCCGAGGAGAAAGGGCCATGATGGCACCCCAATTCAGTACACCAGACTCAGTAAGTGAAGTTGCCTCCGAGGTGAGCAGGGTCATGATGTCACCCCAATTCAGTACACCAGACTCAGTAAGTGAAGTAGACACCCAGGTTAGCAGGATCATGATGTCACCCAACTTTAGCACACCAAACTCAGTAAGTGAAGTTGCCTCCGAGGTGAGCAGGGTCATGATGTCACCCCACCTCAGCACACCAGACTCATTAAGTGAAGTAGACAGCCAGGTTAGCAGGGCCATGATGTCACCCCACTTCAGCCTCAGTTAGTGAAGTAGACTCCCAGGTGAGCAGGGCCATGATGTCACCCCACTTCAGCCTCAGTTAGTGAAGTAGACTCCCAGGTGAGCAGGGCCATGATGTCACCCCACTTCAGTACACCAGACTCAGTAAGTGAAGTAGACACCCGAGTTAGCAGGATCATGATGTCACCCAACTTTAGCACACCAAACTCAGTAAGTGAAGTTGCCTGCGAGGTGAGCAGGGTCAAGTCACCCCACTTCAGCACACCAGCCTCAGTAAAGTTAAGTAGACACCCAGGTAAGCAGGGTCACGATATCACTTCAGCACACCAGGCAGTACATGTAAGTGAAGAAGACTCCCAAGTTGAGCAGGGTCATGACGTCACCCCACTTCAGTACACCAGACTCACTAAGTCAAGTAGACTCCCAGGTGGTCAGGGTCATGATTTCACCCCACTCCAGCACACTAGACTCAGTAAATGGAGTTGTTTCCTGAGTCACCATGATCAGCATAACAACTCATTTCGGCATAGAGGACATAATTGGCGAAGAAGACAAACAGTTTTGTAGTGATTTTGTGATAATTGCTCAAGAGTGAGGGTACTCACCAAGATCTTTACTAAGCAGATTCATTGACGTTTCACCTTAACCAAGTTTGATCAATACTTACGGTGCATCTGTTATGAATATTAATTATGGAGCACATCTTCTGCATATAGTCTTGAATTATGATACTTTATCATCTGTCCATCAATCAAAAATAATAAATATAATCATTAATTTCATTCACTTTCCTTAGGGCTTGTCAAACCCATATTTATATATTTTCTTTGGTTCTTTTATCAAATTCCAGATTGATGTTCTACTTTTATTGGATAATTATTCCATAAAAATAAATTCACATACTAACTGACTCTTAAGCTTTTTATCTTCGATGACTATTATTGATGGTTTCTTATTGATGACTTCTTATTGATGATATATTTGTTTAGATTTTTTTTGTCAGTAAAGCTAATATAGACTGTTTTATGACGATTTCTCCTTGCTTTGTTATTACCATCTTATTTTTGAATAACATTACAAATATGTAACAACAAATGCTTTCACCTGTTTGGTGAAGTGCAGTGAGTTTTTAATCTTTCGATCTTAACCCGTTTTATATTTTATAATGTACTTTTTAGATGCTATTGTATATGAGCTTGTACCTTTTTTGACAGTATTGTGGTGGTCTTTAATCTTGATTTCAATTTTGGTATTTTTTCCCTGTGTGTTTTGGCTTAAATTGTTTCTTACTGAATTTTATATTGTTGTGCGCCCTCTAACAGGCTAGTCCTGGAGAGAGCGCAATATCAATCCAAAAACTTATTACTATTATTTATTATTTCACTTTAATTACTTTCAACGAACACTATATTACTTTGAGTTCTTTTCATTTAACTTCTTCACAGTCCTTGAATCTTTCTCTCAATACGCTACCTTATTACACTGAACATTTACACTCACAGCCTCATGATAACTGTAATAAGTAGGAATGACATCACACTGAACTGATTCTATCCCTCTTACATACACATGATCAATCAATGTTCCCTTCTCAGTAGTGGCATTTATAACACATTGCTTATAACCATGCTCGCTCATCAAGTTCACAATACTGGAAGAATGTGTACTCTTCTCATTCAGGATATTTTCATTGAAGTCTCCCATTATTATACATCTGTTGGATACTTTGTGGAGCTCATTCACAAGCACTTTCATATTAGATATGAAGTCTCGAAGCACATAAGAAACTGGTCGATAGATAACAACTGTTAATGACACATTGGAAATAATCTGAAATGCAATATACTCAATATTGTGCACTGGCATTGAGAGTCTACTTGTTGCTTTGTTTGTTCTACTGTATACTGCTACACCTCCATGACACTGTTGCTGTAATGTTTCAGTCAGCTGACTGGTGTTGTTGTAGAGAGGGAATTATTTCAACATACTTTGTTTTGGTTAGCCACTTTAGTTTCCTCCCCTGGATAATAACTTTCTTAGTAAGTTTCCCCCTGGTAAAATAACACTGTGATAAGATACACCTTAGAACAATAGCCCCTTTGATTAAGGACCATGTGCTCAGTGTTCCTCTGTAAGACCCAATTCAGATTGCAGACTGGCAGTGAAGAGTACACAACACATTTTCTGAGTTCTCTGTTCCATGCTTTTACACGTTCACCCTGCCCCTATCTTGGTCTGCTATTTAACCGGTAAGTTCAACCCTTTTATATATTTATTTTCATTGATTGATTTGTTAAGAGTGTATTACATTATATAAAGATGACTAATTTTTCCTCCATGGGCTTTACACTGTTGGAAGTTTCCGTAAAATGTGAACAATACTTTGAGTCACTTGTACTTTATTTTGTAATGAGCCACATTCAATCTGCTGATAAGCTGATGTTTTTATATACAATATACTTGACAGGAAAAAGTATTAGAACTGAGGTTATTCTTGTGTTTTTAATTGCTGACATATAATGTATTGGATTAATCATAGTTTTAGGCCCCTGTTTACTTGAGATTAAAATGGTAATTGTGATTTACCTGGCATTTCCAGAGATTGATATTCTTCTCAGTAAACTCAATTTGTTTCTTTTGGATATGAACCTGAGCCCCACTTTAAAGGATGCATATTTTGTTGAGAACTACTGTTAAAGCTATTTTACTGCCTCAGACCATGGAGGAAGTTCTTCCATGCTCAGACTTAAGCTGCTTTGTTTTAGGGAAATATGTGTATTGCCTAAGGGACTTTTGTGTATCAGAAGCTTAGACTTGTCCAGTAGTCCCTTTGATGGATTGTCAACAGATGTTGTTGTATTTATAGTTTGTCAGTAGACTGTAAGTTGCTTTTACTGTGAAGACACTTGGGACTAGTCTATTCCCTTGCTAGAATGACATGTGTTCCACCTTATCTGCTCATTAGGTATTCAGTAGAGTTTGAGTTTTTCTCACACACTGTAGCCTGGCTTGTAACTTCTGGACAATGTTTACTTAAGAGGAACTGGTAGTTGTAGAGTTAATTATATGTGCAAGAAAGACCAGGTGGTTTTGTGGAGAGTGAAGATCAGAGGCTATGATGTTTATTGTAGATTTTAATCATTTACATTGGAGTAGTTTAACCCATGTATAATTTAGATTTAACAGTTTTGCTTATGTTGCCATTTACTTATTTGCTTCTTTCTATTTTTGTTTTCATTTACACAGATAATTGTCAAAGTTGTGTGATTGAATTGTAACCCTCTTATATACTGTGTTGGTTTTAGGTTTTTTTATTTTGTTATTTTGTTATTTTGTTATGTTTGCCAAATCCTTTTTTATTCTGGTTGAATTTTCGTATGTGACTTTCACAATTTCTTTTCAAAACACTTAATTTTAGTGATTTGATATTCAAAGTTGATTTTGTTTTGCTTTCAATCAATTTGTTTTAGAGAATTACTTCCGTTACTTTGTGGTCTCAGGTCATAAACAAAATCTTGGATTGTTAATCTCCTCATTACAAATCAAGTTCAGATCAATAATTTCTTTTCACATTTCATTTGTTTGATCGACCTTTGGAGTCAATAAATTCTTTTTTTTTGTATTTTTATTTATAGTTGAGAACGTAAAAACCAGTTTCTGTCTCTATTTTATTAACTTCCTTGCGATTTTTCCCTACTCGATCAATCTAAGTGCTGCGTTTAGTAAGCGAGTTTCCCAAATATTAGTTCCTTTTCTTAATTTTCTCCGATTAATATAGTGTGTCGTTTTTCCGGGCTACATTTTTTTTCTCTTTGGTGGAGAACCCGGGCAGGGAACATTTTCTTTTGAATTTAGCTAGGATTTTTTTTTTAATAGAGACAGTTTTTTAAAGATAGGCCAACACAGTATTTTAAGTTGGGAAGCATTTCCTTTACATGGCAGAGACACCGACGATGTTGGTGCCCACACCCATGACACCACATCCGCCACATCTAACACCATACTCCTACGGTGAGACACCCCACCCACATCAATCTACTACAGTGGAACTGGATGACTACCATCCAGCCTGTCCACCAGCGTCACCCTTGCATCTTGCTGGTTTCGATCCTCCCCCAGCAAAGGCTGAAGACAGACAGCTGGCCAGTCATAGGCCGAGGATGCTGACGACTCATCAGGTAAAGGGCGTAACAACTTTCTCCGGCAAAGAGAAGCATGGCCCCCGTCTGGAAGACTGGATCCGAGACCTGCGGTTCCTCCTGCGATCCAAGGGGACTGCCCGAGGAACTCTCCAGTTTCACGAGGTGGTGAGGTATACTGGGGGAAGAGCAAGGGACGTTTTGCTGAACCTGGAGAGCAGGTCACCCGAGGGCCTTGACACAGAGGCAGCATTCTCTGAACTCTTGGAGGAGTATGGGGAAGACAGAAGCGCTCTATCTCCCGTGGCGAAGTTTTACTCAAGGGTACAACGGAACAGCGAAACTCCAACTGAGTACGCCATAGCTCTAGAAGCCACGCTGAGGGAAGTTGAAGAGTCAAGGCATCGTCGAGGGGAGAAGTCATCTGAGGACGAGAGTCGAGATAGAATGCTGTCCACCCAGTTTATGATTGGTCTGAGTGACCTCCGTTACAAGCAAAGGCTGGCCCCCATGCAGCCAAGATCTATGGCTTTTCGAGACGTGCGGCGAGAGCTGCATATCATTGCTGAGGAGGAGAAGCAAGCAGACGAAATACGAAGACGGCGCACTTCCCTTTACACCATGAGTGAGGTCACCCATAGCCTCCCACAAGTCGCGAACCCGCAAGGTGTTAAGAGTCCAGGGAAACCCTCCACAGCTGGGAAGGAGGCCACCCCACCTCAGCCGAGCGACACATCTTCTATGCAATACCTGCTGAGTCAACAAATGGAGGAAATTAAGTCATTGCGCCTTGAGCAGAAAGAGGCACTGGGCCGAATTCTCAATGAGCAGCGTCAGCAGGGGCAGCGACTTATGCACCTCGAGGCAGCAGTATTCCGGCCTCAGACGATAAGCGAGCCACGCCAGAAGTCCTCGTACACAGGGTGTTTCAACTGCGGCAACAAGAGACATATGGCTAGAAACTGCCCTGAAGAGCGGAGAACTCCAACCCAGACCCACCACAACTCTGCCCCTCCCAACAGACAGATGTATAGCAGACAGATGACAGCTTCAGCCCCAACATTTCAACCCCAGGCTCATCAGATGACAGTTCCAGCTCAAACATTTCAACCCCAGGCTCATCAGGTAACAGCACAGGCCCAGTTAAACGAGCAGAACCTGCAGATGTAGGGCGATCAGCGGGTTCACCAAGCAAATGTCCACCTAAACACACCCATGTTGCCCCGATCCGGCCTGATCAGTCCCCACCAGCCGATGCTGAACATGCAGAAGGAAATGGCCAGTTGCCTTTAGCTGGGCCAGTGAACCGTGCAGAAGTTCGAGTTTCTGGAGTTCCTGCTACATCCCTGCTGGACACGGGTTCACAAGTTACAACAATAACTGAGGAGTTTGTCTCAGCCAAAGTTGTGTCGACAATCACCCCGCCCCTCCGATGTGTCCATAAGTGGAGCCGGAGGCCAGGCTGTCCCCCATCGTGGTGTTATTGTGGTAGATATCGAGGCTATGGGGCAACACATTTGTGATGTGCCTGTGTTTGTTGTTCCATCAACCCCATTTCGGCGTGAGACACCAGTACTTATTGGGACCAACGTGATCCGGGCCAGTCGGGACCAGATGAAGTTCGCCCATGGACGGAGGTTCATGATAAGGAGCCAGAATTTATCTCAGCCGTGGTTTCAAGCATTTCGATTTGTGAATGAAGATGGAGCCGACATTGCTCACAATGATGGAGAGATAGGGCCTTTAAGGTATGTAGGGCGGCGTCAACTTGAGATCCGGCCTGGGGCAGAAGTTTCGATCTCAGCACGGACCCCACGTTCAACAGACGGAAGGAACATCACTGCCTTGGTAGAGGGAGGAGATGGCGGAAGATTAAACGTTGGTCGACTGTTAGTCAAAGTGAAGGACGGTAGGGCACCTGTTAGGTTGCTGAACACATCGGACCATGTAGTAACAGTTAGACGGAACATGAAAGTTGCAACTCTGTCATGCATT
>JAZGTN010000331.1:0-15879 GCA_037783415.1 Leptasterias polaris | reverse complement strand
AATAATGTGTCTAAAACAAGGATGTCATGATGACGTAGTCACCTGTCACGTGACGTCATCTTAAAGATTTAAATTTTAAATATTTGAAAATGCGTATCAAATCAGCCACAAGAGACCGTAGGATTCTGTTTGCAGGATTGGGTAGGGATTAATTAGGGCTTCATTTTATTCAGAGTGCGTGACCTCAAGTGACCTCTACTTCCGGTTCTTCCGGTCGAAACCGGAAGTGCCCTCGTAATTCAAAAGTGGCAAAAGTTGTGAAGTTGCGTTTAACGATGTTAGTGTACGGCCAGCATGTACTTTTAAAAAAAAATACCAATGACGTCATAATATACAAGAGCGCCCTCTAGTGGCAGTTGGAAAACTGTTCAAATTGCACTTTGAGAAGATGTGTGTGGCAAAGTTTTTTGTAATCGCTTCAAAATTGATACACATGATGACCGTCAGGCAGCCAAGATATGTATGAAGTTTTAGATTGATTACGTCATCAGGGGTCACGTGACGTCACACTAAGGTGCACTTTTTGAAGTCGTATATCTCCAAAAGTAAAGGTCTGATTACGTTGAAACTTGGCAAGTCGTTAGATAATGGCAAGTTCCTGGTAAACTTGTAATGATGTCATGATGACGTCATCACAAGATTTTTTATGATTTTTTCATTTTTTGCCCCTTTAAGTCATATTACTAACGGAACATGCTAAAATCAAAATTCTTTTTTTAATAGGCTTGATACATCATAACTTTTTCGAAAAAAATTTGACGTCATCATGACGTCATCATTTGTCAAGTTATATTACCTTAAAGGTACAGATTTACAAGATATAATTATAGACAATGAATTCCATCTCACAAGGTATTTATTACTGTAATATTAACTTGATTATTATGTACACACTATAATAATTTGATATTCAGATGAGTAATTTGAAAATATTATTAGCGAAACAGCTAATGTCACGTGTCTAGTTTATTTCTTCTTTACCCTGGGGAAACCTCTCAGTGAAACACCGTTTTTCAGAGGTGCCCAGCATCTACAAACAAACATTAAAATTAAAATTAAATTACTAAATGACCAAGAACATTATAAAATGTTAAAAAATATATAAAAAACAAAAATTAAAACAGCCAAATTTAAATAAAGGCCACGGAAATACGAAAACAACACAGAATCGTTACCACAGGTGTGTACATGTACAATAAAGACAAAGGTAAAAAATCTGGGCCAGCCAGGAAAAGCACCACATGCCCCATCTATTAAAATTTCAAATTTGTGTACTTGGAAAGTACTGTCCACATACATCTATTACATCCCATTATAGATTTTTGCCCAAATCCCCAGATTTTTAAAGTAGGGGCAAGGGATTTTTAAGTGTAGGGGGAAGTTAATTTAATAAATTGACCCCACGAGCAGCAAATTTACGTTTACCTGAATTGGTGTTTGGCAGTGGGGGAACTAGATTACCTTGTGAGACTGATCTGGTGTAGTATTAATGGACAGTGGCGGCATAATTTAAAAGATTGCATACGTATGTAGTTAGGGAGGCAGTCTGGAAGTAACTGGAAGTTACACCATTATGCTGATAATGGCCAACAACTTCCATTAGGGAAGTCTTTTTCAGGAAATTTTGCCTACTCAAGGACAGTCTGACGACGCGCCTTAAGGAATTATAGTTTCGAAAACAATTGTTCATAAACAAGTACCATGAGGAAAGTTGAAGTACACACTGTACAATGTATGTGGATGTACGTACATGTACATGTACGTACATGTACATGTACGTACATAGTTGAAAACTAAGAAGTCATTCGTTCACCCCTTCATTCATTTATAATGATTTATTGTTACCATGCATTGCCAAAAGCCTTTAGAATTAAACATGATTTACATGTAGTTTTTTTTTTTTAACAGCTCTAAGATCAAGTAGAGAATCAAAACATAGAAAGTAAAATGTATACTCTTTCCTTGATAATTCCTTTCCAAAATGTAATGAATTACACAATGAATCAAAACTATTTTGATCCCAAATTAAGTGTTTACTGAAAATGTACTTTTGTTATCATGTCCAGAATATAATTAACAAAAAAATTGAAGTTATTAGCCATAAAGATTATATAACAGATAAAATATTAATTGCTTCTACTAATTCTTGACCAAGTAGGGCCTATAAATTACGTGTGTACATTACATAATAAGTGTACCTACCCATTAATTCCAACCTTAACCATGTTTGATTTGTTGTCCTTTCCGATGAACGAACGATGCACTGCAATTAAGTATAAAAATAATTCAATGCAATGTAGTTTGGAAAACATTACTTTTTAAATGATCAGCTTTGATTGAAAGGTAATAGTGCAGTTAGAGGATGATAAGCAAGAAAATTGTGCACTTTTTGAGAAAAGCATGAAACTTCTAGCATACATGTAGTTAGAATTTTCACCATTTAAGATTTATTTTCAGATGTGGAGGGAAGTCAGATTTGACCTCTGATGACCCTGAGAGGTCAAATCCAAAATGGCCGCCAGTCCGCCTGGTCTAATGTACAAACATGCTTATATTAAAACTTTTGAACCAATACTCCAAATAGGGTAAATTTTTAACTAAATTGGGGATGCAAAATCATTTGATAATACTTTTGAGATTGCCAAAACTCAAGAATATGCATTTAGGTCAAGGTCAAGGTCAAATTAAGCCAAAAAGGTTATTTTTTTATTACTTTTGCCTCTATTTTGACACTTAAGGAGGAAATTGTAAAAAAGAAATAGAAAAGACCCATGTTAAACATTACCACCACTTTGACTATCCAGGGCCCAATTTCACAGAGCTGCTTCACAGCCGATTATGTGCTTACATGTGTACGTACAATGTACATGTACGACTTTCTACTTCATAGCGCTGCTAACCGTAAGCACACGAAAAGGCATGCTAACCTTACGATGCTTACTGCACGAAAATGAATGACGTAACAATGCAAATCCATTGTGAACGAGCAAGGTGGCCGCCCTATTTTCTTGCTAACCTGTGAAATGCGCTTACGAATGCTTTCTAAGCAAATTTGTCTCCTTCAGTTAGCACAAAAATTTGCTTACCGGTAAGCAGCTCTATGAAATTGGGCCCAGAAGACCAGAAAACCTATTCCAAATATGACCTAAAACCTGTTCATTACCACAGCTATAGATATCCACATCAATTTAGCACTGTCCACAACTTATGAATATCCTAATGGTAACGATCAAAATCTAACAGTCTCCAGAACAAGAGCACAGTGCAGTGCACTTGAGTGCAGCTTTGACACATTTGCAACGTCCAGTGCATCCTTTCTTGCAGCGACAATGGATCAATCCATGGCACAATGTTGATGCCTCAGGGAGAGTGGTCCAAAGAGGCTGCCACCCGTTTGTTTTGTTTGTCCAGCCCCAGTCAGATGGCTCTGGCATCTCTGGATCATTGGTCAATGCCTGGTTCCAGCAGTTGGCCTGGTAGCAAGTGCGCTTGATGTGCTGCTTGAGTGCTGCCTGGGTTGGAGGAATGTTCTCCAGGGTTCTGGAGGAATGTTCTCCAGGGTTCTAGACTTCTGTGTGAAGAGCTGTTTCCTGGCATCATTTACTTCCATGCTCTCACTGGTTCGGTCATACATCAGCACCACAAATCGCTCTAGCAGTAACATTGATCCTTCACCGACCTCACTTGGCATGCATAGGAGTTCACTGAAAGCATCATTCACCTCTGGGAAAGACTTCCAAGTTTCCCAGGCAGTCTTCTTTCCTCTGTCAGCGAATACAGATACAGTGTCACACCCGGTGAACGCATGAAAGACTGGGAGATTCAAACACTGTCGGATTCATTGTGGCAACCATTTCGTGAACAGCTACATGTACATGTATCAAAAGCTTGATCCAACATGCAACACCAAAGGCCATCCACAGATCATCAGGAGCTGTCTTGCTGAATGAAACCACAGCCAGTACAACCACATCAGTATCAACGGTACGTATGGTTACCTTTTTACACCCTTTTTGCACAGCATCTGCCACATGCAGAAGTAGACGAGTGTCAGCATCCTCTTGCGAGCATCGGGCAAGGCGGGCCAAGTTTGACTCGGCAGGAGAGCAGAGTACTCCACTTCCATCTGTTGCATACAGTTCCTTGCCCTGTCAGGCCCGCCGGAAGGTATTTAAAAGTGGGGGGGCACCAACAATTTCCAACATTGGGTTGTTTGGATCAGCAGATCCGGGGAGGGAGAGTCCAAATCCCTTTGTTTTTTGTGTGAAAACGTGAGAAAAGCTGCTTTCAAGACGCATGTGACACTGACTTAAAGGGCAATTCTAAGATTTTTCTTGTTCGAGGGGGTGAAAGTGTCTGATGAAAAAAATTATCCCTTATAAAAATTCCCCTTATTGAAAATATTGGGTAATACTAATACATGCATTTGTAAACATGGGGACCCAGTTACGGGGAGGATCATGCATAATATTAGAAAAGGGGTCGGAACCATTTTTAGCAATGGACCTATCCAAAGGCCTAGCTATGCCCAGGCCCGCCAGGCAGATCTCTGGGAGGTACATGAATGTGGAGACCCCCCAAAAGATTTGTAAATGTGGGTATTTTTATGTGATCAATTAATTAATGTCAGTGTTCTCCAACTTTGAAAAATAAAGGTTGGTGCTGGGTGTGGTGAAAACTGTGAGGGTCGGTACGTACAATGCGAAGCGCGAAGCCCTTACGGCGTGGGGTCCGGGGCCCGCTCAAGGGCCCCGGAATTTTTTTTGATCCTAGATGCTCTGTGGTGCATTCTAAGGTGAATCCTGGCCACTTTCCTCAGACTTTTTTGAGGAAATATTTTTAAAGTTTTTAAGAACACAAAGTACAATCCTGGTTTTCTAAACACTTACTTGAAATAAAAACCAATGAATAATAGATATTCATTCTTCAATGTATCCGGTAGCCCGACCGCATTTCTTTTTCTTACCTTGTAATTCCGTGTTTGTTTTTTTTCTAAATTAAGGTATTATGGACCAAATGTCTTGACCAAACTAACATGTTTTGTAACAAAATTGAACTAGAAAACCAGAACACATCCAGACAAGTTTACTTATATCTGCGTGATTTGGGTCTCATAGTTTTGTGATCCACGGACGTCGCGTCGTAAACTGGTAAACTCAACGTCAACGACCGGGGTGCTTTGGGGTGCTTTGTGGCCTGTTCCTCAAACTCTGTAGTGTTCCTGGCAATTTCTGGCCCTGCTACCATCCAGCGTCTGCGAGTGCTCCTGGATTGCCAGTCAGTCCAATAGCCCCCCAGAACCTTTCACCATTGCATTGTTCTGCTCATGGCACTGGTCAATTGCCTCGGCAGAGAATTTGTTGCTGGTTTTGTGCACCACAACATTTCCAGACATGAATTCTGCTAATGTAGGACATCTGGGTGTTTTACAGCGCGAGTCGTCATGTCACGGATGTGTACGGAAAGCCATCTGGAGTAGTGCGTGTGATCTAGGGCGAACATCCAGGGCATAATCTGTGTCATGGATTCCACGTACCGCTTGAATTTACCTTCACGAAGAGACCTGATGTACCGCAGCAAGAGAAGCTCTAATGACAGGGTCTTAAGCCAGTAGTCAAAGTGGACACAGGCCTTTGCTCGCCGTACCCACCACTCCTCAAAAGGCGGACTATCTGGTTGAATGGTATCAGTATCATCGGATGTGCAGTCCTCAATTAAGCTTGTTGGAGAAGTGTATAAAAGGCTTCCAGCTATGACCTGGTGGGCATGGCGGGTCTTGGTGATATGGCTGGCAAGTATGAAGGAATTCGCTGTTCTGGAATTTGCAATGTCGGCCTCTATCAGGGCGTTCGTCCAGCCACTGTCTTCAAACCAGTCTCCCAGCAACTTCAACGTGGCCATCTCGATGTTTAGACCACCAAACATGATCACGAAGTGACCTCTCCGTGAGTATCTGGCCAGGTCCACTGAACTTCCTTTGCAAGAGCATACAGGGGTTGGTCAGCCGCAAGGACAGGAATTTGACCTGGGTTCAAGTGCTAAACTGCTGCCTTGACGATGTTCATGGAGTGCCGTATCATTGCCACGGAGTGTGCATTGTCAAGAAACAGCGACAACAGTGCGTTGATTGCTGCAGGTGGGATTACAGCTTGTGTGTGTCAGCATGGTAGGCAGACCACGATATCCAGCGATCCAATGTAGACTTTTCAACAGCCGTCTTGACTTGAGCCACGCATACTCATCTTCTGTAGCAGATGCAGCAGCCAGGAGGCTGGAAGGTCTCACGGGACCTTGTACAGCCGGCGCACTAAAGTCTTTTGTGTTGAGGGCAGCTGGTGGCACAATTGTGTAGGCCGATGGCAAAGGTGTCACTGACTTGGTGGAAGAGCCACCCTGACTAATCACCGGTACACTACATGTACGTTCAGTTCCACCATGTACATGTATGTGTGACTCATTACGTTCAGTTCCACCATGTGTGTGTGTGTGTGTGTGTGTGACAGATGCTGCATAAGTGAGATTCCGGTGCTGTGGAAGGAATCTTTTGCAGTTGCAGATCTTGGATTGTGGTCGATGTTGTCCACAGCTCCTGTTGTAAACAGTCCAAGACGCAACTTTGGCGGGCACACTACATCTTCCACCCTAAAGCGCAGTTTTCCCGACTTGAATTGAGGTGTTTGCTGTATACTGCCTAGCTGCCCACTGACCATGCTATGCATATATGGTCAGTTACAAGAAAAAGAATGGTCTGGTGCTAATTAGTAAAATAAACTAACTGAAAAGGGATTAAGATGGGGGACTATGCAGGGGAACCACTCCTAGAGAAATTTGAGAATAGGGGAGAACACATGACAAATAAATGGGAAAACATGTTGTAAACATTCAAAATTTGCCATTTTTTTGTCAATTTTGACCTCGACCTTGACCTTAATGCATATCCTTGAGTTCTGGCGATCTCAAAACTATCATCAAATGAATTGGCACCCCCAATTTAGTTGAAAATGACACCTTGAACGTTTTTCTACACTGTTTGATTCCAAAATTATGCGTGTTTGTACATTAGACCAGGCGGTCTGGCAGCCATTTTGGATTTGACCTCTCACGGTCCTCAGAGGTCAAATCTGACTTTCCTCCACATCTGAAAATGAATCTTATGGTCAAAACTAACTATGCTAGAAGTTTCATGCTTTTCTCAAGAAGTGCACAATTTTCATAATATGAGAGCAAATCTGCTGTACATGTACAGTATAAGGTCATAAATTGATGACTATAACATTATACTTGGTGAGAAGCACTACAGCTGTTTAACATAAAAACTATTTTGACAAAGGATTCCTTTCTAATTAATATGGGTCGGATCATTTTTTTACCCCAGAACATTTGAATCTGAGAAACGTATATTGCATTTCTGGGGGTAGGCGTTTGTTCGGGAATGCTGCAGTCAGAGATGCGGTTGGTACAGCTGTCACCTCACTAATCGTGCATAAATTTGACAATCTTGAGAAAATACCCCAAAAAGTTTGTTACTGTTTTTACAGCAAGTAGCGACTGTGTTTAGCTGAAAATTTCACATGCGACTTTTATTTGATCTTTCTTCCAATCTATGACCCTACATGTGTACCTTTAAAGAGAAACTCCGAGAGGGACTCCAAGGTCAAATTTAGTCATGTGATTCACTCATTTTCCAACAGAGAGTCATTATTAAAACAGGAACAAATTAAAAGTCTCTGACCCCATGTTAAAATTGTGTAAAATGCCAAAGCTATATTTGAAAGCCTTCAAGTGTAACTTTTTGTTAGAATCTCCAGAGGTTCGATGTTGTCACATTCCAAATGTGCAGGTCACATTCCCAATGTGCGGTACACATTCATGTACATTTTCTTACAAAGAATTTTCAGCTCATTCTTGAATGATATTCAATCAAAATAGCATAACATATATTTTGTTGTTCCTTTACATAGCATGAACATTATGTACTATCCATATAAACAGATTGCATGATGATACACAACAAATGTTGCAACAACACTCATTTAGCCTGATCTAGGTTGCCAATGTGCTGACAGGATGCTGCATTCTTCCAACTTTTGTTTGTTTTATTAACTTTACATATTTATTGGCTTAATTGCATTTCTGTCATATTTTTGAAAATTTACATCCAGATGAACAATGTGCCTAACTTGCTTTTTGTTTTTGTTTAGGTGAACAATGCCACCTGAAAAGAAAAGACACATAATGCCAGCTGTCCATGGCATTGGCAAGGCCGATCATCAGTACTTCATTGACAACTTCAGTTCAGTTCCAGAGAAGGATTTTCAAATTGGACATACATGTATACTGTTACTGTTGTTCATTGAAAATTTCCATATAAAGTTGTGCCAAAAAGTGGTAAAATGAATTAAAATTAATTTAACAAAATAATTAACGAAATTAATGAAACTTAATTAATTTAAATCTTAACATCTTAATTGCAGTTACCATGGTTACGTAATATATTTTCAAAGAGCTTAATAACATTTCTGATCCAACAGGATTTCCTTGTGAAACGTTGATTTACCTTAGTGAGCCAAAACGCCTCAAAAATTGTCACAAGTCATCAATGTTTTCCCTTAAAAAAATGGAGGCCGAAATTCAATAATAAATTTCTGACTTCATTACTCCAATATTTAACCTAGAAACAAGTAATTTGTACCAAAATGATGCACTTGTTGTGCTCTTTCCATTGGTACCAATGGATTGATCAAATTTAATTTTGTTGTCACATTAACCTGGACGAATTTGCTATGCACAACTTTGGGGCAGCGTCAAGCTAGCACCGGATTCAGCACCGGATTCAGTGTCAAGCTAGCACCAGATTCAGCCTCACATTCACGCGCACACAAATTACTACGGTGTCTCAACAAGGCCATTCACAATATTTGTTTAATACCAAAAGGCCATTCCGAGTCAGAAAATAGTAATGTTTTTCTACGAGATTATTTCACCCAGAAATGGATGAGATTAAAAAAATTATCTCACTAGCGTAATCAGACAGACTGAACAATGTGTAACGTAAATGCTCAATATATAACGAAAATAATAGAGCATTTCATCTTCGACGGACACTCATATTATAAAGCTCGCTGAGGGTATAAAATAGTAACATGGCGCGTAACTTCAAGAATCCATATCTCAAAAGAGACGCGGCAGAATGTTTTCAAATTTTAATATTTTTGAACTCATAATATACTCTACAGGCCTACAAAATTACAGGGTGGCTCACTGTGTATTTCTTATTTTACTGACCACTATACCGGTACGGTATGTTACCCACTCGCTACGAAATAAACTTTTTGCATTGTTAACATGGCGCGTAACTTCAAGAATCCATAATTCAAGAATCCATAATTCAAGAATCCATATCTGGAAAAGGACGCGGCAGAAATTGTTTAAAATTCAATATAATTGAGCTTATATTGTTTTCTACAAACCTGCAAAATTACAGGGTGGCTCACAGGGTATTTCTTATTTTACTGACCACTATCGGTACGGTATGTTACACACTTGCTAAGAAATAAACATTTTGCGTTTTTAACAATACATGGCGCGTAACTTCAAGAATCCATATCTCAAAAAGAACGTGGCAGAAATTGTTTAAAATTCAATATAATTGAGCTTATATTGTTTTCTACAAACCTGCAAAATTACAGGGTGGCTCACAGGGTATTTCTTATTTTACTGACCACTACCGGTACGGTATGTTACCCACTTGCTAAGAAATAAACTTTTTGCATTGTTAAACATGGCGCGTAACTTCAAGAATCCATATCTCAAAAGAGACGCGGCAGAATTTTTTCAAATTTTGATATTTTTGAACTCATAATATACTCTACAGGTCTACAAAATTACAGGGTGGCTCACCGTGTATTTCTTATTTTACTGACCACTATACCGGTACGGTATGTTACCCACTCGCTAAGAAATAAACGTTTTGCTTTGTTAACATGGCGCGTACATGTAACTTCAAGAATCAATATCTCAAAAAGGACGCGGCAGAAATTGTTTAAAATTCAACATAATTGAGCTTATATTGTTCTCTACAAACCTGCAAAATTACAGGGTGGCTCACTGGGGATTTCTTATTTTACTGACTACTACCGGTAGGTATGTAGGTATGTTACCCACTCGCTACACCCTAAAAACGGATTGGTTGAAAAAATTAGCAATGCATGTAATTGGTTGACCCCGGATTGGTTGTTTTTAACCAATATATTGGTTAACCAGTGACCAATACGTTGGTTGCTCACCGGGGATTTCTTTTTTTAATTAACCACTTTTAGCCTACAATAGCCTACCAACTTGCTAAGAAATAAACGTTTTGCATTGTAGCATATAACTTCAAGAATCCATGAAATCTCACAAATGACGTGGTAGACATTTAACAAAATTTAATATGTTGGAACTCATATTTTTTAATACAAACCTGCAAAATAACAGGGTGGCTCACCGTGTATTTCTTATTTAATTGACCACTACGTTACCCCCACTCACTTAGAAATATCCAATATATGGCGTGTAACTTTAAGGATCCATATTTAAAAAACGACTCCGAGGAACTATTTTAAAGGTTAAGGTTAATATGTTCGGACCATGACCCAATTTCATAAAGCTTGTAGCACAAAATAACCTGCTTAGCATAGGAAAATCTTGCTTAGCAAAAATAGTTTACCAGCCAACATTCCATGAAGTTAACATTGTTGCGACTGGTGCCCCACTAATTTTTGGCTTAGCAGAGAAATTTGTAAAGCAGTATTTTCTGCTAAACAGCTTTATGAAATTGGGCCCATATCTCAAAAACGACGCTAAAGACCATTTTTAAAAGTTAAAGTTGCACGGCCCGATCTTTAACATCCAAAATAACGCATATTTATTCTTTTTTATTTTTGATAGTCAGGAAGCATAATAAATCAACAAACTGTCCTTTTAATTACACAAAAGGGTCAGTTACGTGATAATTGTCGGAATCCCGACAATACATGTAACTCCTCCTGGGCGTTTTAATTCACTGCAACTTAAAAATTATCGTTTGCGGATTTGTTTGTGTGATGGTTCAAATAACAACTTATAACTTTCCCGACCCCATCAGAATATCCATTTGGTTTTTGAATCAAACGTTTCGGGTTAAAATGGCCAAAGATCGAGCCATACATGTTTAATCTTTAAGTTGATTGATATTTTTCCTTTCAATATAAATGGTTTGTCTCTCAGTTTAGTCTCATAATAATAGACGGTATTACTCTAACTAAGATCAAATATCCTAAGTTTACTAGGCCATAGTCATTAAGCCAAATTTAAATATTTTTTTTTAAATATCTTTTTGCTTTGTTTTACATATATCCTAAGATAAAGGGGTGACAGCTGAGGGTAGCTGTTAAAACTTAAAATCAAGACTTCTATGTAACACCATCGCTACTAATTCGTCTTAAAAGGCTTAGTACACATTAAGTCAAATGGTTGTTACTTGTACTTGACTTCAATGGTCTCTGTATATAGCTTACAAAACAAAACAAATATTTTATTTTTCAAATCGGTTTATAATTAAACCACTTTTTACACTTGGGGTTGACTCGTGGTATTTTGCTCCCATTTTCTTTAGTTGTTACGGCTAAATGTGAAATGACAGGTCAAAGGTTTTCACTGCACAGGGTTGAGGTAAAACAAAAAATCAAAGTTACGTTGCAAAAATGTGCTCTATCATGATTTAGGCCTACAGGTAAATTAAAATACCTCATTAATGTTAAAGTAAAAAGAGAAAAATTAAACCCAAGGTTCACAAAAAACTAATGAGTGGTTGCCAAACCCTTTAACGTTACCCCCACACTAACAATTTGATCCAAGATATCTAACCTGGTTCCTGATTTCAACTGACAACAGATAAAAGAAGAATACAAAAAAAGAGAAAAACATAAGTGTCTGTTCTCCAACTGTATTTCGTTGTTATAGTGCATTTGTCCCCTAATGGAAAATCATGTGAAGTCAGCAAAGGAGCCCCACTGCACATCAACAATAAACAAACAACAAAATGCCGTAAAATTCTTATATAGTCAGGTTCACAAAACAAAATACCAGTTGACCGTCCGGGTTTTTCCAAAAAGAGGAGGATGAAGGCCTTTATATTTCTTTTTTATTTCTTTCGAATTTTATTTCAAACTGGCCATCAATTTTTCAGTTTAAAGTCACCACTTACTTTATGTAGACTTTACATATGTACAAGTTCTAAAAGATTGGTAAGTTTATGAAAAATACACAGAAAATTTGTCGCGGGAATCTGCCCTAAACTGGTCGCTGACCTGTTTCATTAGCTGGGTGACAAATTGAACCGATGTAAGACACCGTGCAAAATTGTTTTCATGACTGTTGCCTTTACACAACATCCAGGAATTGAGCACTGAGCATATGCTCTGAAAATTATACACTTGGACTTTCTTGAGTTTTTCTTGCGTACAAAATGTTTGTCAAACATCAACGAGCAATATGGATTGCTTTTTTGATTCCATCATAAATAACATTTACCCATTGCATCGGCAGTTTCAAAGCTCGCCATTTGTGTGCAGGAATCGAAAAACTGGACTCCATTGGAATCTTTGCAGTAAACATTTCTGTCATTGTTGCGTTCGCTGCCATATTCCCCAGGGAGCTGAGATGGTTTAAGGAATGAAATAAATGGCCCAGTGACCAGGGGTAATAATGTTAAGAAGCGCTTTGAGACGCCCTTGGGTGTGATAAAGCGCGATATAAATCCATATTATTATTATTATTATTATTATTTTTATTATATTTAATGTTTCTGCTTGGATCAAGTTGTCAAAATCGCAATGAGTATTCGGGCAAAATGACACATCTGCTTCTTTATCCACATCAGGGGTAGTACCCACTTTATCTTGGGAGGTATTACAGTTGCCACGTGTGAGGGAGTATGACACATACCCAGTGAGCCACCCTGCAAATTTGCAGGTTTGTAGAGAACAATATAAGCTCAATTATGTTGAATTTTAAACAATTTCTGCCGCGTCCTTTTTGAGATATTGATTCTTGAAGTTACGCGCCATGTTAACAAAGCAAAAAGTTTATTTCTTAGCGAGTGGGTAACATAATAAATACCGTACCCGTAGTGGTCAGTAAAATAAGAAATACCCTGTGAGCCACCTTGTAATTTTGCAGGTTTGTAGAAAACAATATAAGCTCAATTATATTGAATTTTAAACAATTTCTGCCGCGTCCTTTTTGAGATATTGATTCTTGAAGTTACGCGCCATGTATTGTTAAAAACGCAAAATGTTTATTTCTTAGCAAGTGGGTAACATACCGTACCGGTAGTGGTCAGTAAAATAAGAAATACCCTGTGAGCCACCCTGTAATTTTGCAGGTTCGTAGAGAACAATATAAGCTCAATTGTATTGAATTTTAAACAATTTCTGCCGCATCCTTTTTGAGATATGGATTCTTGAAGTACGGATTCTTGAAATTACGCTCCATGTTTAACAATGCAAACAGTTTATATACCGTACCGGTAGTGGTCAGTAAAATAAGAAATACCCTGTGAGCCACCCTGTAAATTTACTGGTTTGTAGAGAACAATATAAGCTCAATTATGTTGAATTTTAAACAATTTCTGCCGCGTCCTTTTTGAGATATGGATTCTTGAAGTTACGCGCCATGTATTGTTAAAAACGCAAAATGTTTATTTCTTAGCAAGTGGGTAACATACCGTACCGGTAGTGGTCAGTAAAATAAGAAATACCCTGTGAGCCACCCTGAAATTTTGCAGGTTTGTAGAAAACAATTATAAGCTCAATTATATTGAATTTTAAACAATTTCTGCCCCGTCCTTTTTGAGATATGGATTCTTGAAGTTACGCGCCATGTATTGTTAAAAACGCAAAATGTTTATTTCTTAGCAAGTGTGTAACATACCGTACCGGTAGTGGTCAGTAAAATTAGAAATACCCTGTGAGCCACCCTGTAATTTTGCAGGTTTGTCGAGAACAATATAAGCTCAATTATATTGAATTTTAAACAATTTCTGCCGCGTCCTTTTCCAGATACGGATTCTTGAATTATGGATTCTTGAAGTTACGCGCCATGTTAACAATGCAAAAAGTTTATTGTAGGCCTGTAGAGTATATTATGAGTTAAAAAATATTAAAATTTGAAAACATTCTGCCACGTCTCTTTTGAGATATGGATTCTTGAAGTTACGCGCCATGTTACTATTGAATATACCCTCACTCTCAGCGAGCTTTATAATATGAGTCTCCGTCAAAGATGAAATGCTCTATTATTTTCGTTATATATTGAGCATTTACGTTACACATTGTTCAGTCTGTCTGATTACGCTAGTGAGATAATTTTTTTAATCTCATCCATTTCTGGGTGAAATAATCTCGTAGAAAAACATTACTATTTTCTGACTCGGAATGGCCTTTTGGTATTAAACAAATATTGTGAATGGCCTTGTTGAGACACCGTAGTAATTTGTGTGCGCGTGAATGTGAGGCTGAATCTGGTGCTAGCTTGACACTGAATCCGGTGCATCCGGTGCTAGCTTGACGCTGCCCAACTTTGGAACGAAATAACACTAAAACTAAAAGTAAAATTAAAAATTATAACAAATTAACAGCAACCACCCTTATTAACTGGATTGTGTGTGGTACTACATGGATTAACCATCAAACTGCCCTTGCTCAATTATGGCATTGGGTTAACAGCAAAATATAAATGCAAGAACGTAGAGTAGAGCTAGAGGTGGACTACGTGCAGAACTTGCATGCACCCGGCGCACCCTGGGAAATCATGGAATGTCCGGCATGAAACGTGGCCGGTTGTAAACTCTTCCAGCGTCGCGTGTGAATACTGGTAAGAAAGTGTAATAATTTCTGTACAGGCAATTTATGAAGAGCATATAATTTATGAAGATCACAACAATCCGCAAAATAAAGTGAAATGATCAGAGATTTCGACAGATTTCAAACCATTACCTACCTAAATTAAATTGAAGTGATGAGCTCAAGAGACCTACCGCCTTTCGAGTACCGGTTTACGTACGAAGAGAGTTGATGGATGATGATGATCAGAAGATCAGAATGAAATGAGGGCGCCCGGCTGACTGCTACTACATACTATCGATAATAAAATTTACATGGTACATACACACAAACACAATCAAGAAAAGACTGGTTCCCTGCCTTTATCGGCAATTCAAGGATAACTAGCGGGATGCCGCGCTTCGCGCGGCACCCGCGCTAGGTGGGCGCGATTCTTGCACATAAAATGCGACCACGGTGCATGGGGGGGTGGGGGGTAATAGACCCTTCCCATGAAATATTTAAATTGCACTTCACGCGTGCGCACTTACACTGCTGGTTGGCAAAATGATGGAACATTGCCCCTTTTTGTGTGGGGCTGATGGTGGCGTGATGGTGGCGTACTTAGTGCACAACTCTATGGCGTTTGCCAACCAGCAGGGTCTGTACGCATGCGTGAATGTAATTAGCATATTTCATGGGAAGGGTCTATTGGAGAGGATATCAGAGTTTATAACTTTCAGAATTGGTTTGGTAAAGATATTTAAAATCTGTACGCAATGTAGTCATGTCCTAATGATAAAATGTTGAGCATGCAAAAGGTGTTATTAATATGCCAGTGGACCAGCAATCACATGGGCAGCTAGTTTGATCAGCTTAGCGGGACAGTTATCACATCCAATAGCTTTAGCAGCCGATAATTCACGTATATACTTTAAAACAAAGCTAACGTTCACTTGCTTAAGGTGGAATTCTACCTCACCATTATGACGTCACTCCAGAGACCACGTGAGATAGCGCTTACCAGCCAGCTACA
>JAZGTN010000330.1:0-21690 GCA_037783415.1 Leptasterias polaris | reverse complement strand
ATGTTGTACGATTTCTTTATTTGCTTTTGGTTAGGGGGTGCTGGCATATGGTTGTGACGTGGAAAGGTTTTGCTGCTAACATGGACGATAGTGACCTTAACAGAGACGACGACGATAGGACGGTGTTGGCAGAACAGAGTAAACTTTGAAGAAGAATCACAGTTTTGGAGATGACGATAACAGGTGTGAATGTAGCAATAGAGTAAATAACCAATTGATGGTGGTCACATGACTGCATCCAAAAGAACACTTTGAGAAGTTGGTCCAGGCGTTAATAAATGGCAACAAGAAATATTTGCCGTTGTAAAGTGGAGTAGGAAGTGTAGCTCCATGAATGCAGAGTAAGACTAAAAAGGAAAGGAGGAATTCCTAGGAGAACCAAGTTGACAGAAGTTAATGTAAAGTAGTATAAGATTAAAAGTAAAATGTAACGAATCTGTAAAAACAATAGTGTGTTTACTAATAATGAATAAATATACAAAATTGAATTTGAAGAACGTGCAGTGTATTGAAATTATTTGAAAGGTTAGGGTTAGGGCTAGGGCAAGGGTCAGGGTTAGGGACTAGAAAAGTGTCATACGGATATAATATTTCGGGTACGGGAACAGCAAACTTTCTTAAAATATACGGTTAGAGTGTATCGGGTACGAGAATAGCAAACTGTCTTAAAATATACAGTTAGAATGTATCGGGTACGAGAATAGCAAACTGTCTTAAAATAGACGGTTAGAATGTATCGGGTATGAGAATAGCAAACTGTCTTAAAATGTATGGTTGAATGTGTCGGGTATGAGAATAGCTAACTGTCTTAAAATATACGGTTAGAATGTGTCGGGTACTGGAATAGCAAACTGTCTTAAAATATACGGTTAGAATGTGTCTGGTACAGGAATAGCAAACTGTCATAAAATACAGGTGTAATATATAGCATATAGCATATAGTCCCTCCCACCCATCCCCCTACCCCCTCCAGCAGCGTCGGTGTCTAGCTGCGTAGGGTCCGGTGTCCTAGACCTCATAAGGGGGGATAGGGGGGCGGAGCCCCCCTGGGGCTTGGCGGGGCATTGCCCCGCAGGACTATCCTAGCAAAAAAATTTGAGGGTCTTATTTTAGGTTTTTTTCGCTTTTTTATTTTTCTTTAATTTTCATTTTTATTTTATTTTATTTTATTTTATTTTATGTATGTATATATATATTATTATTATATTAAAATTTTATTTTTATTTATCCGAAGTAGTTCCTCCAAATCGACAAGTAACTTTTACAAGTTACTTGCCGATTTGGAGGAACTACTTCGGATAAAAGTTAGACTCGTGAATAAAACGCTGTGGGACGGGTAAGAAGTTAGAAGTTTAATAAAGTTTCAAAAGGTACATTTTTTTGCAAAGTTTCAGAGAGTAACATTTGTAACAAAGTTTAAGGAAAAATCTGTAACAAACTTTAAAGAAAATATGTGTCAAAGTTAAAGAAAATTTAAGTAAAATTTTATACGGAAATTTACCAATCTAATGATATATCAACTCTCAAATTGTTCTTGAGCAAATGTTGTACTGTTACTTAAACTCTGCCCAAGCATGTTGACATTTGATCAAATGTTTAAGGTTAATGACAGTGTGTCTCACTTTGCTTGCAGATTATTTACAGATTGAAGAGCAGCAGTATCCATCATGAATAAGAGAAGGTCAACTTGGAATGTCATGTGAGGTATGTTGAAAAATGTAAGTTCTTCTTAAGTTTTTGAAACCCTTCACTATGATTTTCAAATGCATGTCAGGCAGAGCAGTTAAGTGCATCAGTCAGACTTTAGTTCTGGTGGCTGAGTCGTCAGGGTGTGGGTTCGAATTCTGGTCATGAAACTTGTGTCCTATAATTGCTTCTCTTCACCCAGGGGTAAAATGGGTCCCTGTGAGGGCAGAGATGGTTCTTGTGAATGATTTAGCTTAGTGCGCTTTGGAAGCACAGGCCGTATACTCCCCAGGGAGCTGAGATGGTTTCAGGAATGAAATAAATGGCCAAGTGATCAGGGGTAATAATGTGTGAAGTGCAATGATCATTCTTTAGAATTACACTATATAAGAGCCGATATTATTATTTATCAGAACATGTCACCTTAATAATTGTTTATCACTCGAAGTTCTCTCTTCGGTTTTCTTTGAGGCTCATAATGTCTTTTAAAACTTGCCATCTTAATGGTTGGTTCATCACTCAAACTATTCAAAGGCCGATGATACTTTAATTTTACATTTATACATTTATACATTTTTACCAGCCATTGATGTGCTGTCTCTCAAATTTCTTCAAACCTCATTTTGTTCAGTTCCTCATAAGTCTTAAAGTATTCAGGAGCAAATGTTGTGGTGCCTTTGGTTTTTGTTTGTGGCTCATGTGTCTAGTCGTTCGAAAATTTAGCTTTCTAATAGTTGTTCCTGAGCTGATGTTGTTCTGTTTCTTAAACTTTGCCCTAGCATGATGACGTTTGATGACACATTTTTGACGATGTGTTCTACTCTGCTTGCTGGTTATTCACAGATTGAAGAGCAGTATCCATCATGAATAAGAAGTCAACATGGAATGTCATGTGAGGTACGTGATTAATGTCAACTCTTCTTTAAGTTTTGAAACCCTGGGCAGTGTTTTTCAACTCTTAAACTGTTCATGAGACGAAGTTGCGCCGTCTGTTATATTTCTCTGAACCTCATGTTGTCAAGTACCTTGAAATGTGCCACCTACATGTAAATGATTGTACAACTCTTAAAACTGTTCATGATCCTATGTTGCTTTGTTTGTGGTTTTCGTTGAGGCTTATGTTGTTGTTTAGTCTAAGGATATTTCAACTCTCAAATGTTGTGCCGTCTCAAAACATCCTGTTGTGTAGTCCCTTGAAACAGACCACCTAAATGATTGTTCTACTCTTAAAATAATGTGCTGTGTCTTAAAATTTTCCGAATGTCGGGCTCTCCAGTCCCTCTAAACGTAACACCTTGATAATTTTGCTGTCTTTGGTTTTCTTTGAAGCTCATGTTGTTTGGTCTGTCACACATTTACCAATCTAATGACATTTTACCCCTTAAAATTTTAGCGATCCAATGATTACTTTCAAGCCAATGTTTTACCGGTACTGTTCCTAAAGCTTTGCCCAAGCATGATGACATTTGAGTAAAAGTCTTGAGTAAAATAATCCCTATAAAGCTCACGTAGGAAGCTAAACTGGGATGGTGCGTTGGTGACCGTCATTGGTCGACAGTGCAGAAGTGCAGTGAGAAATGAAAGAAAAGGCGCGCTATTTACACTGTACAAGAGCCGAAATGGGTTTACAGCATCCTAGAGCCAGCCAGAGGCTGTAGGACTCTGATAGCTGGCAGGGCAACCTGTTGGAATGCTGAGATGGATGGTGCGAAGACTGCTGTAGATGGTAGTTGGTTCCAGATCTTAACTTTTCTTGGGTAGAATGAAAATTTGTATTGGTCGTTTGAGGCATCCGGTATGGTATTCTTGAGGGAGTGATCCTGTCTGGCAATGTATGTAGCTGGTTTGATGGATGGTGGCAATTGGATGTTGACTAGACCACGGTGTATTTTGAAGAAACATTGTGGACTGTGCAAGAAGGCGTCTTACATGCAGTGTCTCCCATCCCAGGTAGTTAATGAGTAATGTGACCGTACTGGTCTACTGAGGCAATGGATTTATGAATTTGCTCAAGTCGTTTTTGGCCATCCAATGTGTGTGGACTCCAGACTTCTGAGGCGTAGTCCATTTGCGGGCGAACTAGGGTTTTGTAGGCAGTTATTTTAACAGTTTGGGTGCAATGAGCGAGGGTTCTGCGGAGAAGACCAAGGGTGCGGCTAGATTTATTTATCATTTTCTGGTGGTGGATGTTCCAGCGGAGATCATGAGTCACTGTGACTCCCAGGTAATCGTACTGGTCTACTGAGGCAAGAGTTGTTCCAAGGATATTATATTGAAAGAGACTGGGCTTGTGTTTTTTGGTGTTCGATAGTAAGGCACATTTGTTGATATTGAAGTGCATCAACCATTTTGCGGACCAGTCAGTGAGCAATGATATGTCTTGCAGGAGCTTGGAATGATCTTCCTGGCAATGGATTTTGCGATAGATAACACTGTCATCAGCAAAAAGCCTCAATGTGGATTGCACTTGGTCCTGGATGTCGTTCCCAACACAGAACCTTGAGGTACACCTGATGTTACCTTACCCCAAGACGAAAAGGAACCATTGACTGTCACAGCCTGTTCGCGATCACTCAGGAATGCACTAATCCAATTTACCGTGTCACCTCTGACACCATAGAATTGAAGCTTGGCTGACAGGCGATGGTGAGGCACGTTGTCAAAAGCCTTGCTAAAATCTAGGAAGACCACGTAGGTTTGGCCACGGCTGTTGAGGGTGTGAGCCCAATCGTGTGTCGCAGATATGAGTTGTGTTGTAGTTGACAGTTTTCCTCTGAAGCCATGTTGTGAATCAAGAAGGATGTTTGGATAAATGGCTCAGTATGATGTGTTCCATGACCTTACAGCATGCACAGGTTAAGGAGATATGCCTGTAAGTAGATGGATCAGATTTTGGGTCCTTCTTGTAGATGCTGGTGACCAGAGCTTTTTTCCATTGGGTAGGAATGGTGCCACATACATGTAGTGTATGATTGTTGGAAAAGGAAAGTTAGTGCTGGTGCTATTTCATGCTCAACTAACTTCAAAAGCTTAGGTGAAATTTCATCTGGTCCACACGCTTTAGATGGATTGATTGCTGCAAGTTGCTTTTCTACTCCAGCAATACCTATGACGATGTTTGTGATGGATGGGTATGGAGAAATTCCCTTGTCTGGTATGTTTAGGTTGGTTTCTTGCGTGAATACAGATCATTGGAAGTAATTATTTAACAGTTCAGCCTCGTCTTTGTCTGTTGAGCACATTTTGGAGGCAGATCGCAGGGTAGGAATGCCCAGGTGCTCAGTTCGCATGAGTTTAACATATGACCAGAAAGTTTTTGGTTCCTCTGCAAGACTTGCTCCGATGACGTTGTTGACATTGTTGACATTGATGACGTTGTTGATTGTGGAATTGTCTGTATTCGTACCAGGTTCTATTGTTTTGGAGTTTACGTGCTTCCCTGTATAGTCTGTCCCGCTTTCGCATCTCTCGCTTCAAGGTAGTTGAGATCCATGGCAGATGGCGTTTACTTTTACTCCACTTTGAAGGGACACAACACGTATTCAGGATGCCATTGAGACTGTCAAGTATTTTGGACCAGTTTGTATTAACAGTGTTGCTGATTGGGTCAGAGTGAAGGAAGTCCTCTGTGAATTGATTAACCCGCTGTTTCAGTTGGGCTGTGTCGGCTTTATGGAAGAAGTTTTATGAAGAGTTTCTGCGGTGGTTTAGCTTGCTGTTTGGGTTTTTGAGTTGATGTTAAAGGTGATGATGTTGTGGTCTGAAATACCTGGGTTTGATTCGATGTTGCTTACAAGCTGTTGATTAGGTCTAATATACTGTTGGAGATTGGTCTGGTGACCTGGTTGACTAATTGCACAAGTGAATGATCCATGAGTATGTCAAGAAATTTTTGGTGAATACTAGCGGTGTTGGGGTTTGATGCAGTACCCGTAGTCCAATCGATGTCGGGGACAGTTGAAGTCGCCGGCAATCACGGTGTAGACGTCTGTGGAAGGGCTGTAGAACCGGGATCTGTTTCAGATAAGCTTGTATCCCATTCAAGTGGCGAGAAAGGATTTTAAAGTTCGGCTGGAGTTGTGGCGTGTAGGGAGCTGCTGAAGTTCGGTGAGCCACATTCACAGCAGATCCACGAGAAGCTGCTTGACGCCTCGACTAGTATACTATAGTGACGCACAGGAATGCCAGCACATTGAATGTGGCACCAGAACCCACATGTGTCGCAATTGAGAGCAGCATGGCTGTCATTGACCTCGTTGTGGCAGATACCACACGGGTATTCGGGAACAGGGCTTGAGGGACCAGGTCCAGGGTTTACTTTGACTTGACCGCTAAGGAGTAGTATTATTACTAAGTGGCTTAGTCTATTGGACTGAAAAGCAAGCGCTGTTGTTGTGCGTTTTGCCTTTTTTTACGGAGCGTGCCAGTAGGACCAGGCTGGATTTATCAAGCTGGGGCTGGTCTTGGTTGTAGAGGCTATTGTTTGTGGAAAAGGTCAGTTTTGGAGGCGCCAAGTTTGTGAAGGAATTTGCATCACACTTGTCAAAACGTGCAACCTTAATGATTTATCATCATTCAAGTTATTATGGAATAGATGTTGTGCTCTCATTGGTTTTCCTTGAGGCTCATAATGTCTAGTCTTTTAAAACTTGCCGCCTTAATGATTGTTCAGTTCTAAAAGTATTCAGGAGCCAATGTTGTGGTGCCTTTGGTTTTCTTTGGGGCTCGTGTGTTTAGTCGTTCAAAAATTTACCAATCTACTGATATTGCAACTCTTCAATTGTTGCTTTCTTAAACTTTTCCCAAGCATGATGACATTTTATGAAATGTTTTTGACAGTGTGTCTTTTTACGCTTGCAGATAATTTACACATTGAAGAGCAGGTCATCTTGAAATGACATGCGAGGTATGTTGAATAATGTTCATTCTTTTAAAGTTTTTTAAACCACGCTCAATGATTTTCAATGCTTCAACTGTTCATTAGCCACTGTTATGCTGTCTCTTAAATTTCTCCATTCTCTCGAAACGTAACACCTTGATGATCGTTCAACTCTTATATTACTCAAGAGCCAATGTTGTACTGTCTTTGGTTTTCCTTGAGGTTCATGTCTTCCAGCTCCTCAAATAAATACCAATCTAATACCAATCAATGTTGTGCCCTCTCTTAATTTTCTGTAAACTTCTTGTTGTCAAGTCTTTCAAAACTTGCCACCTAAATGATTGTTCAACTCTCAACTTAATCCAGAGTCGATGTGATGCTGTCTTTTCTTTTTTAGGCTCATGTATCTAGTCGTTCAAAAGTTTACCAATCTAATGATTTTTCAACTCTTAAAGATTTAGCAATCTAATAATTGTTCACAAGTCAATGATGTTCTGTTTCTTAAACTTTGCCCAAGCATGATGACATGTTTATGACAGTGTGTTCTACTTTGCTTGCAGATTGTCCACAGATTGAAGAGCAGTATCCATCATGGATAAGAGAAGGCCAACTTAGAATGTCGTATGAGGTATGTTGAAAAATGTCAATTCTTCTTAAATTTTTAAACCCTGCGCAGTGATGTTCAACAACTGTTCACGAGCCGATGTCGTTCTGTCTCTCAAGTTATTGATTGTTCAACTCTCAAGTTATTTCAGAGTCGATGTTGTGCTCTATTTTGGTTTTCCTTGAGAACTGTCAAATTGTTCTGGAACTGATGTTGGAGATTAGAAAAGTGTCATACGCATAGAATATGTCGGGTTTGAGAATAGCTAACTGTCTTAAAATAATGTTTATGACTGTGTGTCGTTTTTTGCTTTCAGATTATTCACAGATTGAAGAGCAGTATCCATCATGAATAAGTTCAACATGGAATGTCATGTGAGGTATGTTGATAAATGTCAACTCTTCTTAAGTCTTTAAACCCTGCAATTTATTTTCAACTGTTAAACTGCTAACAAGCCGTCTCTTACATTTCTCCGAACTTCATGTTATCCAGTTGTATTGCGCAATGATGTTTAACGCTTCAACTGTTAACGAGCCGATGTCGTACTGTTTCTTAAATTTTCTCCAAACCTCATGGTGTCCAGTCTCTTAAAACTGCCACCTTAATGATTGTTCAACTCTCAACTTATTTCAGAGTCGATGTTGTGTCCTTCAAAACTTTACGATTTTAATGATATTTCAACTGTCAAATTGTTCAGGAACTGATGTTGTACGATTTCTTTATTTGCTTTTGGTTAGGGGGTGCTGGCATATGGTTGTGACGTGGAAAGGTTTTGCTGCTAACATGGACGATAGTGACCTTAACAGAGACGACGACGATAGGACGGTGTTGGCAGAACAGAGTAAACTTTGAAGAAGAATCACAGTTTTGGAGATGACGATAACAGGTGTGAATGTAGCAATAGAGTAAATAACCAATTGATGGTGGTCACATGACTGCATCCAAAAGAACACTTTGAGAAGTTGGTCCAGGCGTTAATAAATGGCAACAAGAAATATTTGCCGTTGTAAAGTGGAGTAGGAAGTGTAGCTCCATGAATGCAGAGTAAGACTAAAAAGGAAAGGAGGAATTCCTAGGAGAACCAAGTTGACAGAAGTTAATGTAAAGTAGTATAAGATTAAAAGTAAAATGTAACGAATCTGTAAAAACAATAGTGTGTTTACTAATAATGAATAAATATACAAAATTGAATTTGAAGAACGTGCAGTGTATTGAAATTATTTGAAAGGTTAGGGTTAGGGCTAGGGCAAGGGTCAGGGTTAGGGACTAGAAAAGTGTCATACGGATATAATATTTCGGGTACGGGAACAGCAAACTTTCTTAAAATATACGGTTAGAGTGTATCGGGTACGAGAATAGCAAACTGTCTTAAAATATACGGTTAGAATGTATCGGGTACGAGAATAGCAAACTGTCTTAAAATAGACGGTTAGAATGTATCGGGTATGAGAATAGCAAACTGTCTTAAAATGTATGGTTGAATGTGTCGGGTATGAGAATAGCTAACTGTCTTAAAATATACGGTTAGAATGTGTCGGGTACTGGAATAGCAAACTGTCTTAAAATATACGGTTAGAATGTGTCTGGTACAGGAATAGCAAACTGTCATAAAATACAGGTGTAATATATAGCATATAGCATATAGTCCCTCCCACCCATCCCCCTACCCCCTCCAGCAGCGTCGGTGTCTAGCTGCGTAGGGTCCGGTGTCCTAGACCTCATAAGGGGGGATAGGGGGGCGGAGCCCCCCTGGGGCTTGGCGGGGCATTGCCCCGCAGGACTATCCTAGCAAAAAAATTTGAGGGTCTTATTTTAGGTTTTTTTCGCTTTTTTATTTTTCTTTAATTTTCATTTTTATTTTATTTTATTTTATTTTATTTTATGTATGTATATATATATTATTATTATATTAAAATTTTATTTTTATTTATCCGAAGTAGTTCCTCCAAATCGACAAGTAACTTTTACAAGTTACTTGCCGATTTGGAGGAACTACTTCGGATAAAAGTTAGACTCGTGAATAAAACGCTGTGGGACGGGTAAGAAGTTAGAAGTTTAATAAAGTTTCAAAAGGTACATTTTTTTGCAAAGTTTCAGAGAGTAACATTTGTAACAAAGTTTAAGGAAAAATCTGTAACAAACTTTAAAGAAAATATGTGTCAAAGTTAAAGAAAATTTAAGTAAAATTTTATACGGAAATTTACCAATCTAATGATATATCAACTCTCAAATTGTTCTTGAGCAAATGTTGTACTGTTACTTAAACTCTGCCCAAGCATGTTGACATTTGATCAAATGTTTAAGGTTAATGACAGTGTGTCTCACTTTGCTTGCAGATTATTTACAGATTGAAGAGCAGCAGTATCCATCATGAATAAGAGAAGGTCAACTTGGAATGTCATGTGAGGTATGTTGAAAAATGTAAGTTCTTCTTAAGTTTTTGAAACCCTTCACTATGATTTTCAAATGCATGTCAGGCAGAGCAGTTAAGTGCATCAGTCAGACTTTAGTTCTGGTGGCTGAGTCGTCAGGGTGTGGGTTCGAATTCTGGTCATGAAACTTGTGTCCTATAATTGCTTCTCTTCACCCAGGGGTAAAATGGGTCCCTGTGAGGGCAGAGATGGTTCTTGTGAATGATTTAGCTTAGTGCGCTTTGGAAGCACAGGCCGTATACTCCCCAGGGAGCTGAGATGGTTTCAGGAATGAAATAAATGGCCAAGTGATCAGGGGTAATAATGTGTGAAGTGCAATGATCATTCTTTAGAATTACACTATATAAGAGCCGATATTATTATTTATCAGAACATGTCACCTTAATAATTGTTTATCACTCGAAGTTCTCTCTTCGGTTTTCTTTGAGGCTCATAATGTCTTTTAAAACTTGCCATCTTAATGGTTGGTTCATCACTCAAACTATTCAAAGGCCGATGATACTTTAATTTTACATTTATACATTTATACATTTTTACCAGCCATTGATGTGCTGTCTCTCAAATTTCTTCAAACCTCATTTTGTTCAGTTCCTCATAAGTCTTAAAGTATTCAGGAGCAAATGTTGTGGTGCCTTTGGTTTTTGTTTGTGGCTCATGTGTCTAGTCGTTCGAAAATTTAGCTTTCTAATAGTTGTTCCTGAGCTGATGTTGTTCTGTTTCTTAAACTTTGCCCTAGCATGATGACGTTTGATGACACATTTTTGACGATGTGTTCTACTCTGCTTGCTGGTTATTCACAGATTGAAGAGCAGTATCCATCATGAATAAGAAGTCAACATGGAATGTCATGTGAGGTACGTGATTAATGTCAACTCTTCTTTAAGTTTTGAAACCCTGGGCAGTGTTTTTCAACTCTTAAACTGTTCATGAGACGAAGTTGCGCCGTCTGTTATATTTCTCTGAACCTCATGTTGTCAAGTACCTTGAAATGTGCCACCTACATGTAAATGATTGTACAACTCTTAAAACTGTTCATGATCCTATGTTGCTTTGTTTGTGGTTTTCGTTGAGGCTTATGTTGTTGTTTAGTCTAAGGATATTTCAACTCTCAAATGTTGTGCCGTCTCAAAACATCCTGTTGTGTAGTCCCTTGAAACAGACCACCTAAATGATTGTTCTACTCTTAAAATAATGTGCTGTGTCTTAAAATTTTCCGAATGTCGGGCTCTCCAGTCCCTCTAAACGTAACACCTTGATAATTTTGCTGTCTTTGGTTTTCTTTGAAGCTCATGTTGTTTGGTCTGTCACACATTTACCAATCTAATGACATTTTACCCCTTAAAATTTTAGCGATCCAATGATTACTTTCAAGCCAATGTTTTACCGGTACTGTTCCTAAAGCTTTGCCCAAGCATGATGACATTTGAGTAAAAGTCTTGAGTAAAATAATCCCTATAAAGCTCACGTAGGAAGCTAAACTGGGATGGTGCGTTGGTGACCGTCATTGGTCGACAGTGCAGAAGTGCAGTGAGAAATGAAAGAAAAGGCGCGCTATTTACACTGTACAAGAGCCGAAATGGGTTTACAGCATCCTAGAGCCAGCCAGAGGCTGTAGGACTCTGATAGCTGGCAGGGCAACCTGTTGGAATGCTGAGATGGATGGTGCGAAGACTGCTGTAGATGGTAGTTGGTTCCAGATCTTAACTTTTCTTGGGTAGAATGAAAATTTGTATTGGTCGTTTGAGGCATCCGGTATGGTATTCTTGAGGGAGTGATCCTGTCTGGCAATGTATGTAGCTGGTTTGATGGATGGTGGCAATTGGATGTTGACTAGACCACGGTGTATTTTGAAGAAACATTGTGGACTGTGCAAGAAGGCGTCTTACATGCAGTGTCTCCCATCCCAGGTAGTTAATGAGTAATGTGACCGTACTGGTCTACTGAGGCAATGGATTTATGAATTTGCTCAAGTCGTTTTTGGCCATCCAATGTGTGTGGACTCCAGACTTCTGAGGCGTAGTCCATTTGCGGGCGAACTAGGGTTTTGTAGGCAGTTATTTTAACAGTTTGGGTGCAATGAGCGAGGGTTCTGCGGAGAAGACCAAGGGTGCGGCTAGATTTATTTATCATTTTCTGGTGGTGGATGTTCCAGCGGAGATCATGAGTCACTGTGACTCCCAGGTAATCGTACTGGTCTACTGAGGCAAGAGTTGTTCCAAGGATATTATATTGAAAGAGACTGGGCTTGTGTTTTTTGGTGTTCGATAGTAAGGCACATTTGTTGATATTGAAGTGCATCAACCATTTTGCGGACCAGTCAGTGAGCAATGATATGTCTTGCAGGAGCTTGGAATGATCTTCCTGGCAATGGATTTTGCGATAGATAACACTGTCATCAGCAAAAAGCCTCAATGTGGATTGCACTTGGTCCTGGATGTCGTTCCCAACACAGAACCTTGAGGTACACCTGATGTTACCTTACCCCAAGACGAAAAGGAACCATTGACTGTCACAGCCTGTTCGCGATCACTCAGGAATGCACTAATCCAATTTACCGTGTCACCTCTGACACCATAGAATTGAAGCTTGGCTGACAGGCGATGGTGAGGCACGTTGTCAAAAGCCTTGCTAAAATCTAGGAAGACCACGTAGGTTTGGCCACGGCTGTTGAGGGTGTGAGCCCAATCGTGTGTCGCAGATATGAGTTGTGTTGTAGTTGACAGTTTTCCTCTGAAGCCATGTTGTGAATCAAGAAGGATGTTTGGATAAATGGCTCAGTATGATGTGTTCCATGACCTTACAGCATGCACAGGTTAAGGAGATATGCCTGTAAGTAGATGGATCAGATTTTGGGTCCTTCTTGTAGATGCTGGTGACCAGAGCTTTTTTCCATTGGGTAGGAATGGTGCCACATACATGTAGTGTATGATTGTTGGAAAAGGAAAGTTAGTGCTGGTGCTATTTCATGCTCAACTAACTTCAAAAGCTTAGGTGAAATTTCATCTGGTCCACACGCTTTAGATGGATTGATTGCTGCAAGTTGCTTTTCTACTCCAGCAATACCTATGACGATGTTTGTGATGGATGGGTATGGAGAAATTCCCTTGTCTGGTATGTTTAGGTTGGTTTCTTGCGTGAATACAGATCATTGGAAGTAATTATTTAACAGTTCAGCCTCGTCTTTGTCTGTTGAGCACATTTTGGAGGCAGATCGCAGGGTAGGAATGCCCAGGTGCTCAGTTCGCATGAGTTTAACATATGACCAGAAAGTTTTTGGTTCCTCTGCAAGACTTGCTCCGATGACGTTGTTGACATTGTTGACATTGATGACGTTGTTGATTGTGGAATTGTCTGTATTCGTACCAGGTTCTATTGTTTTGGAGTTTACGTGCTTCCCTGTATAGTCTGTCCCGCTTTCGCATCTCTCGCTTCAAGGTAGTTGAGATCCATGGCAGATGGCGTTTACTTTTACTCCACTTTGAAGGGACACAACACGTATTCAGGATGCCATTGAGACTGTCAAGTATTTTGGACCAGTTTGTATTAACAGTGTTGCTGATTGGGTCAGAGTGAAGGAAGTCCTCTGTGAATTGATTAACCCGCTGTTTCAGTTGGGCTGTGTCGGCTTTATGGAAGAAGTTTTATGAAGAGTTTCTGCGGTGGTTTAGCTTGCTGTTTGGGTTTTTGAGTTGATGTTAAAGGTGATGATGTTGTGGTCTGAAATACCTGGGTTTGATTCGATGTTGCTTACAAGCTGTTGATTAGGTCTAATATACTGTTGGAGATTGGTCTGGTGACCTGGTTGACTAATTGCACAAGTGAATGATCCATGAGTATGTCAAGAAATTTTTGGTGAATACTAGCGGTGTTGGGGTTTGATGCAGTACCCGTAGTCCAATCGATGTCGGGGACAGTTGAAGTCGCCGGCAATCACGGTGTAGACGTCTGTGGAAGGGCTGTAGAACCGGGATCTGTTTCAGATAAGCTTGTATCCCATTCAAGTGGCGAGAAAGGATTTTAAAGTTCGGCTGGAGTTGTGGCGTGTAGGGAGCTGCTGAAGTTCGGTGAGCCACATTCACAGCAGATCCACGAGAAGCTGCTTGACGCCTCGACTAGTATACTATAGTGACGCACAGGAATGCCAGCACATTGAATGTGGCACCAGAACCCACATGTGTCGCAATTGAGAGCAGCATGGCTGTCATTGACCTCGTTGTGGCAGATACCACACGGGTATTCGGGAACAGGGCTTGAGGGACCAGGTCCAGGGTTTACTTTGACTTGACCGCTAAGGAGTAGTATTATTACTAAGTGGCTTAGTCTATTGGACTGAAAAGCAAGCGCTGTTGTTGTGCGTTTTGCCTTTTTTTACGGAGCGTGCCAGTAGGACCAGGCTGGATTTATCAAGCTGGGGCTGGTCTTGGTTGTAGAGGCTATTGTTTGTGGAAAAGGTCAGTTTTGGAGGCGCCAAGTTTGTGAAGGAATTTGCATCACACTTGTCAAAACGTGCAACCTTAATGATTTATCATCATTCAAGTTATTATGGAATAGATGTTGTGCTCTCATTGGTTTTCCTTGAGGCTCATAATGTCTAGTCTTTTAAAACTTGCCGCCTTAATGATTGTTCAGTTCTAAAAGTATTCAGGAGCCAATGTTGTGGTGCCTTTGGTTTTCTTTGGGGCTCGTGTGTTTAGTCGTTCAAAAATTTACCAATCTACTGATATTGCAACTCTTCAATTGTTGCTTTCTTAAACTTTTCCCAAGCATGATGACATTTTATGAAATGTTTTTGACAGTGTGTCTTTTTACGCTTGCAGATAATTTACACATTGAAGAGCAGGTCATCTTGAAATGACATGCGAGGTATGTTGAATAATGTTCATTCTTTTAAAGTTTTTTAAACCACGCTCAATGATTTTCAATGCTTCAACTGTTCATTAGCCACTGTTATGCTGTCTCTTAAATTTCTCCATTCTCTCGAAACGTAACACCTTGATGATCGTTCAACTCTTATATTACTCAAGAGCCAATGTTGTACTGTCTTTGGTTTTCCTTGAGGTTCATGTCTTCCAGCTCCTCAAATAAATACCAATCTAATACCAATCAATGTTGTGCCCTCTCTTAATTTTCTGTAAACTTCTTGTTGTCAAGTCTTTCAAAACTTGCCACCTAAATGATTGTTCAACTCTCAACTTAATCCAGAGTCGATGTGATGCTGTCTTTTCTTTTTTAGGCTCATGTATCTAGTCGTTCAAAAGTTTACCAATCTAATGATTTTTCAACTCTTAAAGATTTAGCAATCTAATAATTGTTCACAAGTCAATGATGTTCTGTTTCTTAAACTTTGCCCAAGCATGATGACATGTTTATGACAGTGTGTTCTACTTTGCTTGCAGATTGTCCACAGATTGAAGAGCAGTATCCATCATGGATAAGAGAAGGCCAACTTAGAATGTCGTATGAGGTATGTTGAAAAATGTCAATTCTTCTTAAATTTTTAAACCCTGCGCAGTGATGTTCAACAACTGTTCACGAGCCGATGTCGTTCTGTCTCTCAAGTTATTGATTGTTCAACTCTCAAGTTATTTCAGAGTCGATGTTGTGCTCTATTTTGGTTTTCCTTGAGAACTGTCAAATTGTTCTGGAACTGATGTTGGAGATTAGAAAAGTGTCATACGCATAGAATATGTCGGGTTTGAGAATAGCTAACTGTCTTAAAATAATGTTTATGACTGTGTGTCGTTTTTTGCTTTCAGATTATTCACAGATTGAAGAGCAGTATCCATCATGAATAAGTTCAACATGGAATGTCATGTGAGGTATGTTGATAAATGTCAACTCTTCTTAAGTCTTTAAACCCTGCAATTTATTTTCAACTGTTAAACTGCTAACAAGCCGTCTCTTACATTTCTCCGAACTTCATGTTATCCAGTTGTATTGCGCAATGATGTTTAACGCTTCAACTGTTAACGAGCCGATGTCGTACTGTTTCTTAAATTTTCTCCAAACCTCATGGTGTCCAGTCTCTTAAAACTGCCACCTTAATGATTGTTCAACTCTCAACTTATTTCAGAGTCGATGTTGTGTCCTTCAAAACTTTACGATTTTAATGATATTTCAACTGTCAAATTGTTCAGGAACTGATGTTGTACGATTTCTTTATTTGCTTTTGGTTAGGGGGTGCTGGCATATGGTTGTGACGTGGAAAGGTTTTGCTGCTAACATGGACGATAGTGACCTTAACAGAGACGACGACGATAGGACGGTGTTGGCAGAACAGAGTAAACTTTGAAGAAGAATCACAGTTTTGGAGATGACGATAACAGGTGTGAATGTAGCAATAGAGTAAATAACCAATTGATGGTGGTCACATGACTGCATCCAAAAGAACACTTTGAGAAGTTGGTCCAGGCGTTAATAAATGGCAACAAGAAATATTTGCCGTTGTAAAGTGGAGTAGGAAGTGTAGCTCCATGAATGCAGAGTAAGACTAAAAAGGAAAGGAGGAATTCCTAGGAGAACCAAGTTGACAGAAGTTAATGTAAAGTAGTATAAGATTAAAAGTAAAATGTAACGAATCTGTAAAAACAATAGTGTGTTTACTAATAATGAATAAATATACAAAATTGAATTTGAAGAACGTGCAGTGTATTGAAATTATTTGAAAGGTTAGGGTTAGGGCTAGGGCAAGGGTCAGGGTTAGGGACTAGAAAAGTGTCATACGGATATAATATTTCGGGTACGGGAACAGCAAACTTTCTTAAAATATACGGTTAGAGTGTATCGGGTACGAGAATAGCAAACTGTCTTAAAATATACGGTTAGAATGTATCGGGTACGAGAATAGCAAACTGTCTTAAAATAGACGGTTAGAATGTATCGGGTATGAGAATAGCAAACTGTCTTAAAATGTATGGTTGAATGTGTCGGGTATGAGAATAGCTAACTGTCTTAAAATATACGGTTAGAATGTGTCGGGTACTGGAATAGCAAACTGTCTTAAAATATACGGTTAGAATGTGTCTGGTACAGGAATAGCAAACTGTCATAAAATACAGGTGTAATATATAGCATATAGCATATAGTCCCTCCCACCCATCCCCCTACCCCCTCCAGCAGCGTCGGTGTCTAGCTGCGTAGGGTCCGGTGTCCTAGACCTCATAAGGGGGGATAGGGGGGCGGAGCCCCCCTGGGGCTTGGCGGGGCATTGCCCCGCAGGACTATCCTAGCAAAAAAATTTGAGGGTCTTATTTTAGGTTTTTTTCGCTTTTTTATTTTTCTTTAATTTTCATTTTTATTTTATTTTATTTTATTTTATTTTATGTATGTATATATATATTATTATTATATTAAAATTTTATTTTTATTTATCCGAAGTAGTTCCTCCAAATCGACAAGTAACTTTTACAAGTTACTTGCCGATTTGGAGGAACTACTTCGGATAAAAGTTAGACTCGTGAATAAAACGCTGTGGGACGGGTAAGAAGTTAGAAGTTTAATAAAGTTTCAAAAGGTACATTTTTTTGCAAAGTTTCAGAGAGTAACATTTGTAACAAAGTTTAAGGAAAAATCTGTAACAAACTTTAAAGAAAATATGTGTCAAAGTTAAAGAAAATTTAAGTAAAATTTTATACGGAAATTTACCAATCTAATGATATATCAACTCTCAAATTGTTCTTGAGCAAATGTTGTACTGTTACTTAAACTCTGCCCAAGCATGTTGACATTTGATCAAATGTTTAAGGTTAATGACAGTGTGTCTCACTTTGCTTGCAGATTATTTACAGATTGAAGAGCAGCAGTATCCATCATGAATAAGAGAAGGTCAACTTGGAATGTCATGTGAGGTATGTTGAAAAATGTAAGTTCTTCTTAAGTTTTTGAAACCCTTCACTATGATTTTCAAATGCATGTCAGGCAGAGCAGTTAAGTGCATCAGTCAGACTTTAGTTCTGGTGGCTGAGTCGTCAGGGTGTGGGTTCGAATTCTGGTCATGAAACTTGTGTCCTATAATTGCTTCTCTTCACCCAGGGGTAAAATGGGTCCCTGTGAGGGCAGAGATGGTTCTTGTGAATGATTTAGCTTAGTGCGCTTTGGAAGCACAGGCCGTATACTCCCCAGGGAGCTGAGATGGTTTCAGGAATGAAATAAATGGCCAAGTGATCAGGGGTAATAATGTGTGAAGTGCAATGATCATTCTTTAGAATTACACTATATAAGAGCCGATATTATTATTTATCAGAACATGTCACCTTAATAATTGTTTATCACTCGAAGTTCTCTCTTCGGTTTTCTTTGAGGCTCATAATGTCTTTTAAAACTTGCCATCTTAATGGTTGGTTCATCACTCAAACTATTCAAAGGCCGATGATACTTTAATTTTACATTTATACATTTATACATTTTTACCAGCCATTGATGTGCTGTCTCTCAAATTTCTTCAAACCTCATTTTGTTCAGTTCCTCATAAGTCTTAAAGTATTCAGGAGCAAATGTTGTGGTGCCTTTGGTTTTTGTTTGTGGCTCATGTGTCTAGTCGTTCGAAAATTTAGCTTTCTAATAGTTGTTCCTGAGCTGATGTTGTTCTGTTTCTTAAACTTTGCCCTAGCATGATGACGTTTGATGACACATTTTTGACGATGTGTTCTACTCTGCTTGCTGGTTATTCACAGATTGAAGAGCAGTATCCATCATGAATAAGAAGTCAACATGGAATGTCATGTGAGGTACGTGATTAATGTCAACTCTTCTTTAAGTTTTGAAACCCTGGGCAGTGTTTTTCAACTCTTAAACTGTTCATGAGACGAAGTTGCGCCGTCTGTTATATTTCTCTGAACCTCATGTTGTCAAGTACCTTGAAATGTGCCACCTACATGTAAATGATTGTACAACTCTTAAAACTGTTCATGATCCTATGTTGCTTTGTTTGTGGTTTTCGTTGAGGCTTATGTTGTTGTTTAGTCTAAGGATATTTCAACTCTCAAATGTTGTGCCGTCTCAAAACATCCTGTTGTGTAGTCCCTTGAAACAGACCACCTAAATGATTGTTCTACTCTTAAAATAATGTGCTGTGTCTTAAAATTTTCCGAATGTCGGGCTCTCCAGTCCCTCTAAACGTAACACCTTGATAATTTTGCTGTCTTTGGTTTTCTTTGAAGCTCATGTTGTTTGGTCTGTCACACATTTACCAATCTAATGACATTTTACCCCTTAAAATTTTAGCGATCCAATGATTACTTTCAAGCCAATGTTTTACCGGTACTGTTCCTAAAGCTTTGCCCAAGCATGATGACATTTGAGTAAAAGTCTTGAGTAAAATAATCCCTATAAAGCTCACGTAGGAAGCTAAACTGGGATGGTGCGTTGGTGACCGTCATTGGTCGACAGTGCAGAAGTGCAGTGAGAAATGAAAGAAAAGGCGCGCTATTTACACTGTACAAGAGCCGAAATGGGTTTACAGCATCCTAGAGCCAGCCAGAGGCTGTAGGACTCTGATAGCTGGCAGGGCAACCTGTTGGAATGCTGAGATGGATGGTGCGAAGACTGCTGTAGATGGTAGTTGGTTCCAGATCTTAACTTTTCTTGGGTAGAATGAAAATTTGTATTGGTCGTTTGAGGCATCCGGTATGGTATTCTTGAGGGAGTGATCCTGTCTGGCAATGTATGTAGCTGGTTTGATGGATGGTGGCAATTGGATGTTGACTAGACCACGGTGTATTTTGAAGAAACATTGTGGACTGTGCAAGAAGGCGTCTTACATGCAGTGTCTCCCATCCCAGGTAGTTAATGAGTAATGTGACCGTACTGGTCTACTGAGGCAATGGATTTATGAATTTGCTCAAGTCGTTTTTGGCCATCCAATGTGTGTGGACTCCAGACTTCTGAGGCGTAGTCCATTTGCGGGCGAACTAGGGTTTTGTAGGCAGTTATTTTAACAGTTTGGGTGCAATGAGCGAGGGTTCTGCGGAGAAGACCAAGGGTGCGGCTAGATTTATTTATCATTTTCTGGTGGTGGATGTTCCAGCGGAGATCATGAGTCACTGTGACTCCCAGGTAATCGTACTGGTCTACTGAGGCAAGAGTTGTTCCAAGGATATTATATTGAAAGAGACTGGGCTTGTGTTTTTTGGTGTTCGATAGTAAGGCACATTTGTTGATATTGAAGTGCATCAACCATTTTGCGGACCAGTCAGTGAGCAATGATATGTCTTGCAGGAGCTTGGAATGATCTTCCTGGCAATGGATTTTGCGATAGATAACACTGTCATCAGCAAAAAGCCTCAATGTGGATTGCACTTGGTCCTGGATGTCGTTCCCAACACAGAACCTTGAGGTACACCTGATGTTACCTTACCCCAAGACGAAAAGGAACCATTGACTGTCACAGCCTGTTCGCGATCACTCAGGAATGCACTAATCCAATTTACCGTGTCACCTCTGACACCATAGAATTGAAGCTTGGCTGACAGGCGATGGTGAGGCACGTTGTCAAAAGCCTTGCTAAAATCTAGGAAGACCACGTAGGTTTGGCCACGGCTGTTGAGGGTGTGAGCCCAATCGTGTGTCGCAGATATGAGTTGTGTTGTAGTTGACAGTTTTCCTCTGAAGCCATGTTGTGAATCAAGAAGGATGTTTGGATAAATGGCTCAGTATGATGTGTTCCATGACCTTACAGCATGCACAGGTTAAGGAGATATGCCTGTAAGTAGATGGATCAGATTTTGGGTCCTTCTTGTAGATGCTGGTGACCAGAGCTTTTTTCCATTGGGTAGGAATGGTGCCACATACATGTAGTGTATGATTGTTGGAAAAGGAAAGTTAGTGCTGGTGCTATTTCATGCTCAACTAACTTCAAAAGCTTAGGTGAAATTTCATCTGGTCCACACGCTTTAGATGGATTGATTGCTGCAAGTTGCTTTTCTACTCCAGCAATACCTATGACGATGTTTGTGATGGATGGGTATGGAGAAATTCCCTTGTCTGGTATGTTTAGGTTGGTTTCTTGCGTGAATACAGATCATTGGAAGTAATTATTTAACAGTTCAGCCTCGTCTTTGTCTGTTGAGCACATTTTGGAGGCAGATCGCAGGGTAGGAATGCCCAGGTGCTCAGTTCGCATGAGTTTAACATATGACCAGAAAGTTTTTGGTTCCTCTGCAAGACTTGCTCCGATGACGTTGTTGACATTGTTGACATTGATGACGTTGTTGATTGTGGAATTGTCTGTATTCGTACCAGGTTCTATTGTTTTGGAGTTTACGTGCTTCCCTGTATAGTCTGTCCCGCTTTCGCATCTCTCGCTTCAAGGTAGTTGAGATCCATGGCAGATGGCGTTTACTTTTACTCCACTTTGAAGGGACACAACACGTATTCAGGATGCCATTGAGACTGTCAAGTATTTTGGACCAGTTTGTATTAACAGTGTTGCTGATTGGGTCAGAGTGAAGGAAGTCCTCTGTGAATTGATTAACCCGCTGTTTCAGTTGGGCTGTGTCGGCTTTATGGAAGAAGTTTTATGAAGAGTTTCTGCGGTGGTTTAGCTTGCTGTTTGGGTTTTTGAGTTGATGTTAAAGGTGATGATGTTGTGGTCTGAAATACCTGGGTTTGATTCGATGTTGCTTACAAGCTGTTGATTAGGTCTAATATACTGTTGGAGATTGGTCTGGTGACCTGGTTGACTAATTGCACAAGTGAATGATCCATGAGTATGTCAAGAAATTTTTGGTGAATACTAGCGGTGTTGGGGTTTGATGCAGTACCCGTAGTCCAATCGATGTCGGGGACAGTTGAAGTCGCCGGCAATCACGGTGTAGACGTCTGTGGAAGGGCTGTAGAACCGGGATCTGTTTCAGATAAGCTTGTATCCCATTCAAGTGGCGAGAAAGGATTTTAAAGTTCGGCTGGAGTTGTGGCGTGTAGGGAGCTGCTGAAGTTCGGTGAGCCACATTCACAGCAGATCCACGAGAAGCTGCTTGACGCCTCGACTAGTATACTATAGTGACGCACAGGAATGCCAGCACATTGAATGTGGCACCAGAACCCACATGTGTCGCAATTGAGAGCAGCATGGCTGTCATTGACCTCGTTGT
>JAZGTN010000329.1:0-39584 GCA_037783415.1 Leptasterias polaris | reverse complement strand
GAAGTAGACTCCCAGGTGAGCAGGGTCATGATGTCACCCCACTTCAGCACACCAGTCTCAGTAAGTGAAGTAGACTCCCAGGTGAGCAGGGTCATGTCAACCCACTTCAGCACACCAGTCTCAGTAAGTGAAGTAGACTCCCAGGTGAGCAGGGTCATGATGTCACCCCACTTCAGCACACCAGTCTCAGTAAGTGAAGTAGACTCCCAGGTGAGCAGGGTCATGATGTCACCCCACTTCAGCACACCAGTCTCAGTAAGTGAAGTAGACTCCCAGGTGAGCACGGTCATGTCAACCCACTTCAGCACACCAGTCTCAGTAAGTGAAGTAGACTCCCAGGTGAGCAGGGTCATGATGTCAACCCACTTCAGCACACCAGTCTCAGTAAGTGAAGTAGACTCCCAGGTGAGCAGGGTCATGATGTCACCCCACTTCAGCACACCAGTCTCAGTAAGTGAAGTAGACTCCCAGGTGAGCAGGGTCATGATGTCACCCCACTTGAGCACACCAGTCTCAGTAAGTGAAGTAGACTCCCAGGTGAGCACGGTCATGTCAACCCACTTCAGCACACCAGTCTCAGTAAGTGAAGTAGACTCCAGGTGAGCAGGGTCATGATGTCACCCCACTTCAGCACACCAGTCTCAGTAAGTGAAGTAGACTCCCAGGTGAGCAGGGTCATGATGTCACCCCACTTCAGCACACCAGTCTCAGTAAGTGAAGTAGACTCCCAGGTGAGCACGGTCATGTCAACCCACTTCAGCACACCAGTCTCAGTAAGTGAAGTAGACTCCCAGGTGAGCAGGGTCATGTCAACCCACTTCAGCACACCAGTCTCAGTAAGTGAAGTAGACTCTCAGGTGAGCACGGTCATGTCAACCCACTTCAGCACACCAGTCCCAGTAAGTGAAGTAGACTCTCAGGTGAGCACGGCCATGTCAACCCACTTCAGCACACCAGTCTCAGTAAGTGAAGTAGACTCCCAGGTGAGCACGGTCATGTCAACCCACTTCAGCACACCAGTCTCAGTAAGTGAAGTAGACTCCCAGGTGAGCAGGGTCATGATGTCACCCCACTTGAGCACACCAGTCTCAGTAAGTGAAGTAGACTCCCAGGTGAGCAGGGTCATGTCAACCCACTTCAGCACACCAGTCTCAGTAAGTGAAGTAGACTCCCAGGTGAGCAGGGTCATGATGTCACCCCACTTGAGCACACCAGTCTCAGTAAGTGAAGTAGACTCCCAGGTGAGCAGGGTCATGTCAACCCACGTTAGCACACCAGTCTCAGTAAGTGAAGTAGACTCCCAGGTGAGCAGGGTCATGATGTCACCCCACTTTAGCACACCAGTCTCAGTAAGTGAAGTAGACTCCCAGGTGAGCAGGGTCATGTCAACCCACTTCAGCACACCAGTCTCAGTAAGTGAAGTAGACTCCCAGGTGAGCAGGGTCATGATGTCACCCCACTTGAGCACACCAGTCTCAGTAAGTGAAGTAGACTCCCAGGTGAGCAGGGTCATGTCAACCCACTTCAGCACACCAGTCTCAGTAAGTGAAGTAGACTCCCAGGTGAGCAGGGTCATGATGTCACCCCACTTCAGCACACCAGTCTCAGTAAGTGAAGTAGACTCCCAGGTGAGCAGGGTCATGTCAACCCACTTCAGCACACCAGTCTCAGTAAGTGAAGTAGACTCCCAGGTGAGCAGGGTCATGATGTCACCCCACTTCAGCACACCAGTCTCAGTAAGTGAAGTAGACTCCCAGGTGAGCAGGGTCATGATGTCACCCCACTTCAGCACACCAGTCTCAGTAAGTGAAGTAGACTCCCAGGTGAGCACGGTCATGTCAACCCACTTCAGCACACCAGTCTCAGTAAGTGAAGTAGACTCCCAGGTGAGCAGGGTCATGATGTCAACCCACTTCAGCACACCAGTCTCAGTAAGTGAAGTAGACTCCCAGGTGAGCAGGGTCATGATGTCACCCCACTTCAGCACACCAGTCTCAGTAAGTGAAGTAGACTCCCAGGTGAGCAGGGTCATGATGTCACCCCACTTGAGCACACCAGTCTCAGTAAGTGAAGTAGACTCCCAGGTGAGCACGGTCATGTCAACCCACTTCAGCACACCAGTCTCAGTAAGTGAAGTAGACTCCCAGGTGAGCAGGGTCATGATGTCACCCCACTTCAGCACACCAGTCTCAGTAAGTGAAGTAGACTCCCAGGTGAGCAGGGTCATGATGTCACCCCACTTCAGCACACCAGTCTCAGTAAGTGAAGTAGACTCCAGGTGAGCACGGTCATGTCAACCCACTTCAGCACACCAGTCTCAGTAAGTGAAGTAGACTCCCAGGTGAGCAGGGTCATGTCAACCCACTTCAGCACACCAGTCTCAGTAAGTGAAGTAGACTCTCAGGTGAGCACGGTCATGTCAACCCACTTCAGCACACCAGTCCCAGTAAGTGAAGTAGACTCTCAGGTGAGCACGGCCATGTCAACCCACTTCAGCACACCAGTCTCAGTAAGTGAAGTAGACTCCCAGGTGAGCACGGTCATGTCAACCCACTTCAGCACACCAGTCTCAGTAAGTGAAGTAGACTCCCAGGTGAGCAGGGTCATGATGTCACCCCACTTGAGCACACCAGTCTCAGTAAGTGAAGTAGACTCCCAGGTGAGCAGGGTCATGTCAACCCACTTCAGCACACCAGTCTCAGTAAGTGAAGTAGACTCCCAGGTGAGCAGGGTCATGATGTCACCCCACTTGAGCACACCAGTCTCAGTAAGTGAAGTAGACTCCCAGGTGAGCAGGGTCATGTCAACCCACTTCAGCACACCAGTCTCAGTAAGTGAAGTAGACTCCCAGGTGAGCAGGGTCATGATGTCACCCCACTTTAGCACACCAGTCTCAGTAAGTGAAGTAGACTCCCAGGTGAGCAGGGTCATGTCAACCCACTTCAGCACACCAGTCTCAGTAAGTGAAGTAGACTCCCAGGTGAGCACGGTCATGTCAACCCACTTCAGCACACCAGTCTCAGTAAGTGAAGTAGACTCCCAGGTGAGCAGGGTCATGATGTCAACCCACTTCAGCACACCAGTCTCAGTAAGTGAAGTAGACTCCCGGTGAGCAGGGTCATGATGTCACCCCACTTCAGCACACCAGTCTCAGTAAGTGAAGTAGACTCCCAGGTGAGCAGGGTCATGATGTCACCCCACTTCAGCACACCAGTCTCAGTAAGTGAAGTAGACTCCCAGGTGAGCAGGGTCATGATGTCACCCCACTTGAGCACACCAGTCTCAGTAAGTGAAGTAGACTCCCAGGTGAGCACGGTCATGTCAACCCACTTCAGCACACCAGTCTCAGTAAGTGAAGTAGACTCCCAGGTGAGCAGGGTCATGATGTCAACCCACTTCAGCACACCAGTCTCAGTAAGTGAAGTAGACTCCCAGGTGAGCAGGGTCATGATGTCACCCCACTTCAGCACACCAGTCTCAGTAAGTGAAGTAGACTCCCAGGTGAGCAGGGTCATGATGTCACCCCACTTGAGCACACCAGTCTCAGTAAGTGAAGTAGACTCCCAGGTGAGCACGGTCATGTCAACCCACTTCAGCACACCAGTCTCAGTAAGTGAAGTAGACTCCCAGGTGAGCAGGGTCATGATGTCAACCCACTTCAGCACACCAGTCTCAGTAAGTGAAGTAGACTCCCAGGTGAGCAGGGTCATGATGTCACCCCACTTCAGCACACCAGTCTCAGTAAGTGAAGTAGACTCCCAGGTGAGCAGGGTCATGATGTCACCCCACTTCAGCACACCAGTCTCAGTAAGTGAAGTAGACTCCCAGGTGAGCAGGGTCATGATGTCACCCCACTTCAGCACACCAGTCTCAGTAAGTGAAGTAGACTCCCAGGTGAGCACGGTCATGTCAACCCACTTCAGCACACCAGTCTCAGTAAGTGAAGTAGACTCCCAGGTGAGCAGGGTCATGATGTCAACCCACTTCAGCACACCAGTCTCAGTAAGTGAAGTAGACTCCCAGGTGAGCAGGGTCATGATGTCACCCCACTTCAGCACACCAGTCTCAGTAAGTGAAGTAGACTCCCAGGTGAGCAGGGTCATGATGTCACCCCACTTCAGCACACCAGTCTCAGTAAGTTAAGTAGACTCCCAGGTGAGCAGGGTCATGATGTCACCCCACTTGAGCACACCAGTCTCAGTAAGTGAAGTAGACTCCCAGGTGAGCACGGTCATGTCAACCCACTTCAGCACACCAGTCTCAGTAAGTGAAGTAGACTCCCAGGTGAGCAGGGTCATGATGTCAACCCACTTCAGCACACCAGTCTCAGTAAGTGAAGTAGACTCCCAGGTGAGCAGGGTCATGATGTCACCCCACTTCAGCACACCAGTCTCAGTAAGTGAAGTAGACTCCCAGGTGAGCAGGGTCATGATGTCACCCCACTTCAGCACACCAGTCTCAGTAAGTGAAGTAGACTCCCAGGTGAGCACGGTCATGTCAACCCACTTCAGCACACCAGTCTCAGTAAGTGAAGTAGACTCCCAGGTGAGCAGGGTCATGATGTCAACCCACTTCAGCACACCAGTCTCAGTAAGTGAAGTAGACTCCCAGGTGAGCAGGGTCATGATGTCACCCCACTTCAGCACACCAGTCTCAGTAAGTGAAGTAGACTCCCAGGTGAGCAGGGTCATGATGTCACCCCACTTGAGCACACCAGTCTCAGTAAGTGAAGTAGACTCCCAGGTGAGCACGGTCATGTCAACCCACTTCAGCACACCAGTCTCAGTAAGTGAAGTAGACTCCCAGGTGAGCAGGGTCATGATGTCACCCCACTTCAGCACACCAGTCTCAGTAAGTGAAGTAGACTCCCAGGTGAGCAGGGTCATGATGTCACCCCACTTCAGCACACCAGTCTCAGTAAGTGAAGTAGACTCCCAGGTGAGCACGGTCATGTCAACCCACTTCAGCACACCAGTCTCAGTAAGTGAAGTAGACTCCCAGGTGAGCAGGGTCATGTCAACCCACTTCAGCACACCAGTCTCAGTAAGTGAAGTAGACTCTCAGGTGAGCACGGTCATGTCAACCCACTTCAGCACACCAGTCCCAGTAAGTGAAGTAGACTCTCAGGTGAGCACGGTCATGTCAACCCACTTCAGCACACCAGTCTCAGTAAGTGAAGTAGACTCCCAGGTGAGCACGGTCATGTCAACCCACTTCAGCACACCAGTCTCAGTAAGTGAAGTAGACTCCCAGGTGAGCAGGGTCATGATGTCACCCCACTTGAGCACACCAGTCTCAGTAAGTGAAGTAGACTCCCAGGTGAGCAGGGTCATGTCAACCCACTTCAGCACACCAGTCTCAGTAAGTGAAGTAGACTCCCAGGTGAGCAGGGTCATGATGTCAACCCACTTCAGCACACCAGTCTCAGTAAGTGAAGTAGACTCCCAGGTGAGCAGGGTCATGATGTCACCCACTTCAGCACACCAGTCTCAGTAAGTGAAGTAGACTCCCAGGTGAGCAGGGTCATGATGTCACCCCACTTCAGCACACCAGTCTCAGTAAGTTAAGTAGACTCCCAGGTGAGCAGGGTCATGATGTCACCCCACTTGAGCACACCAGTCTCAGTAAGTGAAGTAGACTCCCAGGTGAGCACGGTCATGTCAACCCACTTCAGCACACCAGTCTCAGTAAGTGAAGTAGACTCCCAGGTGAGCAGGGTCATGATGTCAACCCACTTCAGCACACCAGTCTCAGTAAGTGAAGTAGACTCCCAGGTGAGCAGGGTCATGATGTCACCCCACTTCAGCACACCAGTCTCAGTAAGTGAAGTAGACTCCCAGGTGAGCAGGGTCATGATGTCACCCCACTTCAGCACACCAGTCTCAGTAAGTGAAGTAGACTCCCAGGTGAGCACGGTCATGTCAACCCACTTCAGCACACCAGTCTCAGTAAGTGAAGTAGACTCCCAGGTGAGCAGGGTCATGATGTCAACCCACTTCAGCACACCAGTCTCAGTAAGTGAAGTAGACTCCCAGGTGAGCAGGGTCATGATGTCACCCCACTTCAGCACACCAGTCTCAGTAAGTGAAGTAGACTCCCAGGTGAGCAGGGTCATGATGTCACCCCACTTGAGCACACCAGTCTCAGTAAGTGAAGTAGACTCCCAGGTGAGCACGGTCATGTCAACCCACTTCAGCACACCAGTCTCAGTAAGTGAAGTAGACTCCCAGGTGAGCAGGGTCATGATGTCACCCCACTTCAGCACACCAGTCTCAGTAAGTGAAGTAGACTCCCAGGTGAGCAGGGTCATGATGTCACCCCACTTCAGCACACCAGTCTCAGTAAGTGAAGTAGACTCCCAGGTGAGCACGGTCATGTCAACCCACTTCAGCACACCAGTCTCAGTAAGTGAAGTAGACTCCCAGGTGAGCAGGGTCATGTCAACCCACTTCAGCACACCAGTCTCAGTAAGTGAAGTAGACTCTCAGGTGAGCACGGTCATGGTCAACCCACTTCAGCACACCAGTCCCAGTAAGTGAAGTAGACTCTCAGGTGAGCACGGTCATGTCAACCCACTTCAGCACACCAGTCTCAGTAAGTGAAGTAGACTCCCAGGTGAGCACGGTCATGTCAACCCACTTCAGCACACCAGTCTCAGTAAGTGAAGTAGACTCCCAGGTGAGCAGGGTCATGATGTCACCCCACTTCAGCACACCAGTCTCAGTAAGTGAAGTAGACTCCCAGGTGAGCAGGGTCATGATGTCACCCCACTTCAGCACACCAGTCTCAGTAAGTGAAGTAGACTCCCAGGTGAGCAGGGTCATGATGTCACCCACTTCAGCACACCAGTCTCAGTAAGTGAAGTAGACTCCCAGGTGAGCACGGTCATGTCAACCCACTTCAGCACACCAGTCTCAGTAAGTGAAGTAGACTCCCAGGTGAGCAGGGTCATGATGTCAACCCACTTCAGCACACCAGTCTCAGTAAGTGAAGTAGACTCCCAGGTGAGCAGGGTCATGATGTCACCCCACTTCAGCACACCAGTCTCAGTAAGTGAAGTAGACTCCCAGGTGAGCAGGGTCATGATGTCACCCCACTTCAGCACACCAGTCTCAGTAAGTGAAGTAGACTCCCAGGTGAGCAGGGTCATGATGTCACCCCACTTCAGCACACCAGTCTCAGTAAGTGAAGTAGACTCCCAGGTGAGCACGGTCATGTCAACCCACTTCAGCACACCAGTCTCAGTAAGTGAAGTAGACTCCCAGGTGAGCAGGGTCATGATGTCACCCCACTTCAGCACACCAGTCTCAGTAAGTGAAGTAGACTCCCAGGTGAGCAGGGTCATGATGTCACCCCACTTCAGCACACCAGTCTCAGTAAGTGAAGTAGACTCCCAGGTGAGCACGGTCATGTCAACCCACTTCAGCACACCAGTCTCAGTAAGTGAAGTAGACTCCCAGGTGAGCAGGGTCATGATGTCAACCCACTTCAGCACACCAGTCTCAGTAAGTGAAGTAGACTCCCAGGTGAGCAGGGTCATGATGTCACCCCACTTCAGCACACCAGTCTCAGTAAGTGAAGTAGACTCCCAGGTGAGCACGGGTCATGATGTCACCCCACTTCAGCACACCAGTCTCAGTAAGTGAAGTAGACTCCCAGGTGAGCAGGGTCATGATGTCACCCCACTTCAGCACACCAGTCTCAGTAAGTGAAGTAGACTCCCAGGTGAGCAGGGTCATGATGTCACCCCACTTCAGCACACCAGTCTCAGTAAGTGAAGTAGACTCCCAGGTGAGCAGGGTCATGATGTCACCCCACTTCAGCACACCAGTCTCAGTAAGTGAAGTAGACTCCCAGGTGAGCAGGGTCATGATGTCAACCCACTTCAGCACACCAGTCTCAGTAAGTGAAGTAGACTCCCAGGGTGAGCAGGGTCATGATGTCACCCCACTTCAGCACACCAGTCTCAGTAAGTGAAGTAGACTCCAGGTGAGCAGGGTCATGATGTCACCCCACTTCAGCACACCAGTCCCAGTAAGTGAAGTAGACTCTCAGGTGAGCACGGTCATGTCAACCCACTTCAGCACACCAGTCTCAGTAAGTGAAGTAGACTCCCAGGTGAGCACGGTCATGTCAACCCACTTCAGCACACCAGTCTCAGTAAGTGAAGTAGACTCCCAGGTGAGCAGGGTCATGATGTCACCCCACTTGAGCACACCAGTCTCAGTAAGTGAAGTAGACTCCCAGGTGAGCAGGGTCATGTCAACCCACTTCAGCACACCAGTCTCAGTAAGTGAAGTAGACTCCCAGGTGAGCAGGGTCATGATGTCAACCCACTTCAGCACACCAGTCTCAGTAAGTGAAGTAGACTCCCAGGTGAGCAGGGTCATGATGTCACCCCACTTCAGCACACCAGTCTCAGTAAGTGAAGTAGACTCCCAGGTGAGCAGGGTCATGATGTCACCCCACTTCAGCACACCAGTCTCAGTAAGTTAAGTAGACTCCCAGGTGAGCAGGGTCATGATGTCACCCCACTTGAGCACACCAGTCTCAGTAAGTGAAGTAGACTCCCAGGTGAGCACGGTCATGTCAACCCACTTCAGCACACCAGTCTCAGTAAGTGAAGTAGACTCCCAGGTGAGCAGGGTCATGATGTCAACCCACTTCAGCACACCAGTCTCAGTAAGTGAAGTAGACTCCCAGGTGAGCAGGGTCATGATGTCACCCCACTTCAGCACACCAGTCTCAGTAAGTGAAGTAGACTCCCAGGTGAGCAGGGTCATGATGTCACCCCACTTCAGCACACCAGTCTCAGTAAGTGAAGTAGACTCCCAGGTGAGCACGGTCATGTCAACCCACTTCAGCACACCAGTCTCAGTAAGTGAAGTAGACTCCCAGGTGAGCAGGGTCATGATGTCAACCCACTTCAGCACACCAGTCTCAGTAAGTGAAGTAGACTCCCAGGTGAGCAGGGTCATGATGTCACCCCACTTCAGCACACCAGTCTCAGTAAGTGAAGTAGACTCCCAGGTGAGCAGGGTCATGATGTCACCCCACTTGAGCACACCAGTCTCAGTAAGTGAAGTAGACTCCCAGGTGAGCACGGTCATGTCAACCCACTTCAGCACACCAGTCTCAGTAAGTGAAGTAGACTCCCAGGTGAGCAGGGTCATGATGTCACCCCACTTCAGCACACCAGTCTCAGTAAGTGAAGTAGACTCCCAGGTGAGCAGGGTCATGATGTCACCCCACTTCAGCACACCAGTCTCAGTAAGTGAAGTAGACTCCCAGGTGAGCACGGTCATGTCAACCCACTTCAGCACACCAGTCTCAGTAAGTGAAGTAGACTCCCAGGTGAGCAGGGTCATGTCAACCCACTTCAGCACACCAGTCTCAGTAAGTGAAGTAGACTCTCAGGTGAGCACGGTCATGTCAACCCACTTCAGCACACCAGTCCAGTAAGTGAAGTAGACTCTCAGGTGAGCACGGTCATGTCAACCCACTTCAGCACACCAGTCTCAGTAAGTGAAGTAGACTCCCAGGTGAGCACGGTCATGTCAACCCACTTCAGCACACCAGTCTCAGTAAGTGAAGTAGACTCCCAGGTGAGCAGGGTCATGATGTCACCCCACTTCAGCACACCAGTCTCAGTAAGTGAAGTAGACTCCCAGGTGAGCAGGGTCATGATGTCACCCCACTTCAGCACACCAGTCTCAGTAAGTGAAGTAGACTCCCAGGTGAGCAGGGTCATGATGTCACCCCACTTCAGCACACCAGTCTCAGTAAGTGAAGTAGACTCCCAGGTGAGCACGGTCATGTCAACCCACTTCAGCACACCAGTCTCAGTAAGTGAAGTAGACTCCCAGGTGAGCAGGGTCATGATGTCAACCCACTTCAGCACACCAGTCTCAGTAAGTGAAGTAGACTCCCAGGTGAGCAGGGTCATGATGTCACCCCACTTCAGCACACCAGTCTTAGTAAGTGAAGTAGACTCCCAGGTGAGCAGGGTCATGATGTCACCCCACTTCAGCACACCAGTCTCAGTAAGTTAAGTAGACTCCCAGGTGAGCAGGGTCATGATGTCACCCCACTTGAGCACACCAGTCTCAGTAAGTGAAGTAGACTCCCAGGTGAGCACGGTCATGTCAACCCACTTCAGCACACCAGTCTCAGTAAGTGAAGTAGACTCCCAGGTGAGCAGGGTCATGATGTCACCCCACTTCAGCACACCAGTCTCAGTAAGTGAAGTAGACTCCCAGGTGAGCAGGGTCATGATGTCACCCCACTTCAGCACACCAGTCTCAGTAAGTGAAGTAGACTCCCAGGTGAGCACGGTCATGTCAACCCACTTCAGCACACCAGTCTCAGTAAGTGAAGTAGACTCCCAGGTGAGCAGGGTCATGATGTCAACCCACTTCAGCACACCAGTCTCAGTAAGTGAAGTAGACTCCCAGGTGAGCAGGGTCATGATGTCACCCCACTTCAGCACACCAGTCTCAGTAAGTGAAGTAGACTCCCAGGTGAGCAGGGTCATGATGTCACCCCACTTGAGCACACCAGTCTCAGTAAGTGAAGTAGACTCCCAGGTGAGCACGGTCATGTCAACCCACTTCAGCACACCAGTCTCAGTAAGTGAAGTAGACTCCCAGGTGAGCAGGGTCATGATGTCACCCCACTTCAGCACACCAGTCTCAGTAAGTGAAGTAGACTCCCAGGTGAGCAGGGTCATGATGTCACCCCACTTCAGCACACCAGTCTCAGTAAGTGAAGTAGACTCCCAGGTGAGCACGGTCATGTCAACCCACTTCAGCACACCAGTCTCAGTAAGTGAAGTAGACTCCCAGGTGAGCAGGGTCATGTCAACCCACTTCAGCACACCAGTCTCAGTAAGTGAAGTAGACTCTCAGGTGAGCACGGTCATGTCAACCCACTTCAGCACACCAGTCCCAGTAAGTGAAGTAGACTCTCAGGTGAGCACGGTCATGTCAACCCACTTCAGCACACCAGTCTCAGTAAGTGAAGTAGACTCCCAGGTGAGCACGGTCATGTCAACCCACTTCAGCACACCAGTCTCAGTAAGTGAAGTAGACTCCCAGGTGAGCAGGGTCATGATGTCACCCCACTTGAGCACACCAGTCTCAGTAAGTGAAGTAGACTCCCAGGTGAGCAGGGTCATGTCAACCCACTTCAGCACACCAGTCTCAGTAAGTGAAGTAGACTCCCAGGTGAGCAGGGTCATGATGTCAACCCACTTCAGCACACCAGTCTCAGTAAGTGAAGTAGACTCCCAGGTGAGCAGGGTCATGATGTCACCCCACTTCAGCACACCAGTCTCAGTAAGTGAAGTAGACTCCCAGGTGAGCAGTGTCATGATGTCACCCCACTTCAGCACACCAGTCTCAGTAAGTTAAGTAGACTCCCAGGTGAGCAGGGTCATGATGTCACCCCACTTGAGCACACCAGTCTCAGTAAGTGAAGTAGACTCCCAGGTGAGCACGGTCATGTCAACCCACTTCAGCACACCAGTCTCAGTAAGTGAAGTAGACTCCCAGGTGAGCAGGGTCATGATGTCAACCCACTTCAGCACACCAGTCTCAGTAAGTGAAGTAGACTCCCAGGTGAGCAGGGTCATGATGTCACCCCACTTCAGCACACCAGTCTCAGTAAGTGAAGTAGACTCCCAGGTGAGCAGGGTCATGATGTCACCCCACTTCAGCACACCAGTCTCAGTAAGTGAAGTAGACTCCCAGGTGAGCACGGTCATGTCAACCCACTTCAGCACACCAGTCTCAGTAAGTGAAGTAGACTCCCAGGTGAGCAGGGTCATGATGTCAACCCACTTCAGCACACCAGTCTCAGTAAGTGAAGTAGACTCCCAGGTGAGCAGGGTCATGATGTCACCCCACTTCAGCACACCAGTCTCAGTAAGTGAAGTAGACTCCCAGGTGAGCAGGGTCATGTCAACCCACGTTAGCACACCAGTCTCAGTAAGTGAAGTAGACTCCCAGGTGAGCAGGGTCATGATGTCACCCCACTTCAGCACACCAGTCTCAGTAAGTGAAGTAGACTCCCAGGTGAGCAGGGTCATGTCAACCCACTTCAGCACACCAGTCTCAGTAAGTGAAGTAGACTCCCAGGTGAGCACGGTCATGTCAACCCACTTCAGCACACCAGTCTCAGTAAGTGAAGTAGACTCCCAGGTGAGCAGGGTCATGATGTCAACCCACTTCAGCACACCAGTCTCAGTAAGTGAAGTAGACTCCCAGGGTGAGCAGGGTCATGATGTCACCCCACTTCAGCACACCAGTCTCAGTAAGTGAAGTAGACTCCCAGGTGAGCAGGGTCATGATGTCACCCCACTTCAGCACACCAGTCTCAGTAAGTGAAGTAGACTCCCAGGTGAGCAGGGTCATGATGTCACCCCACTTGAGCACACCAGTCTCAGTAAGTGAAGTAGACTCCCAGGTGAGCACGGTCATGTCAACCCACTTCAGCACACCAGTCTCAGTAAGTGAAGTAGACTCCCAGGTGAGCAGGGTCATGATGTCAACCCACTTCAGCACACCAGTCTCAGTAAGTGAAGTAGACTCCCAGGTGAGCAGGGTCATGATGTCACCCACTTCAGCACACCAGTCTCAGTAAGTGAAGTAGACTCCCAGGTGAGCAGGGTCATGATGTCACCCCACTTCAGCACACCAGTCTCAGTAAGTGAAGTAGACTCCCAGGTGAGCACGGTCATGTCAACCCACTTCAGCACACCAGTCTCAGTAAGTGAAGTAGACTCCCAGGTGAGCAGGGTCATGATGTCAACCCACTTCAGCACACCAGTCTCAGTAAGTGAAGTAGACTCCCAGGGTGAGCAGGGTCATGATGTCACCCCACTTCAGCACACCAGTCTCAGTAAGTGAAGTAGACTCCCAGGTGAGCAGGGTCATGATGTCACCCCACTTCAGCACACCAGTCTCAGTAAGTGAAGTAGACTCCCAGGTGAGCAGGGTCATGATGTCACCCCACTTCAGCACACCAGTCTCAGTAAGTGAAGTAGACTCCCAGGTGAGCACGGTCATGTCAACCCACTTCAGCACACCAGTCTCAGTAAGTGAAGTAGACTCCCAGGTGAGCAGGGTCATGATGTCAACCCACTTCAGCACACCAGTCTCAGTAAGTGAAGTAGACTCCCAGGTGAGCAGGGTCATGATGTCACCCCACTTCAGCACACCAGTCTCAGTAAGTGAAGTAGACTCCCAGGTGAGCAGGGTCATGATGTCACCCCACTTCAGCACACCAGTCTCAGTAAGTTAAGTAGACTCCCAGGTGAGCAGGGTCATGATGTCACCCCACTTGAGCACACCAGTCTCAGTAAGTGAAGTAGACTCCCAGGTGAGCACGGTCATGTCAACCCACTTCAGCACACCAGTCTCAGTAAGTGAAGTAGACTCCCAGGTGAGCAGGGTCATGATGTCACCCACTTCAGCACACCAGTCTCAGTAAGTGAAGTAGACTCCAGGTGAGCAGGGTCATGATGTCACCCCACTTCAGCACACCAGTCTCAGTAAGTGAAGTAGACTCCCAGGTGAGCAGGTCATGATGTCACCCCACTTCAGCACACCAGTCTCAGTAAGTGAAGTAGACTCCCAGGTGAGCACGGTCATGTCAACCCACTTCAGCACACCAGTCTCAGTAAGTGAAGTAGACTCCCAGGTGAGCAGGGTCATGATGTCACCCCACTTCAGCACACCAGTCTCAGTAAGTGAAGTAGACTCCCAGGTGAGCAGGGTCATGATGTCACCCCACTTCAGCACACCAGTCTCAGTAAGTGAAGTAGACTCCCAGGTGAGCAGGGTCATGATGTCACCCCACTTGAGCACACCAGTCTCAGTAAGTGAAGTAGACTCCCAGGTGAGCACGGTCATGTCAACCCACTTCAGCACACCAGTCTCAGTAAGTGAAGTAGACTCCCAGGTGAGCAGGGTCATGATGTCACCCCACTTCAGCACACCAGTCTCAGTAAGTGAAGTAGACTCCCAGGTGAGCAGGGTCATGATGTCACCCCACTTCAGCACACCAGTCTCAGTAAGTGAAGTAGACTCCCAGGTGAGCACGGTCATGTCAACCCACTTCAGCACACCAGTCTCAGTAAGTGAAGTAGACTCCCAGGTGAGCAGGGTCATGTCAACCCACTTCAGCACACCAGTCTCAGTAAGTGAAGTAGACTCTCAGGTGAGCACGGTCATGTCAACCCACTTCAGCACACCAGTCCTCAGTAAGTGAAGTAGACTCCAGGTGAGCACGGTCATGTCAACCCACTTCAGCACACCAGTCTCAGTAAGTGAAGTAGACTCCCAGGTGAGCACGGTCATGTCAACCCACTTCAGCACACCAGTCTCAGTAAGTGAAGTAGACTCCCAGGTGAGCACGGTCATGTCAACCCACTTCAGCACACCAGTCTCAGTAAGTGAAGTAGACTCCCAGGTGAGCAGGGTCATGATGTCACCCCACTTCAGCACACCAGTCTCAGTAAGTGAAGTAGACTCCCAGGTGAGCACGGGTCATGTCAACCCACTTCAGCACACCAGTCTCAGTAAGTGAAGTAGACTCCCAGGTGAGCAGGGTCATGATGTCACCCCACTTCAGCACACCAGTCTCAGTAAGTGAAGTAGACTCCCAGGTGAGCAGGGTCATGATGTCACCCCACTTCAGCACACCAGTCTCAGTAAGTGAAGTAGACTCCCAGGTGAGCAGGGTCATGATGTCACCCCACTTCAGCACACCAGTCTCAGTAAGTGAAGTAGACTCCCAGGTGAGCAGGGTCATGATGTCACCCCACTTCAGCACACCAGTCTCAGTAAGTGAAGTAGACTCCCAGGTGAGCACGGTCATGATGTCAACCCACTTCAGCACACCAGTCTCAGTAAGTGAAGTAGACTCCCAGGTGAGCAGGGTCATGATGTCAACCCACTTCAGCACACCAGTCTCAGTAAGTGAAGTAGACTCCCAGGTGAGCAGGGTCATGATGTCACCCCACTTCAGCACACCAGTCTCAGTAAGTGAAGTAGACTCCCAGGTGAGCAGGGTCATGATGTCACCCCACTTCAGCACACCAGTCTCAGTAAGTGAAGTAGACTCCCAGGTGAGCAGGGTCATGATGTCACCCCACTTCAGCACACCAGTCTCAGTAAGTGAAGTAGACTCCCAGGTGAGCACGGTCATGTCAACCCACTTCAGCACACCAGTCTCAGTAAGTGAAGTAGACTCCCAGGTGAGCAGGGTCATGATGTCACCCACTTCAGCACACCAGTCTCAGTAAGTGAAGTAGACTCCCAGGTGAGCAGGGTCATGATGTCACCCCACTTCAGCACACCAGTCTCAGTAAGTGAAGTAGACTCCCAGGTGAGCACGGTCATGTCAACCCACTTCAGCACACCAGTCTCAGTAAGTGAAGTAGACTCCCAGGTGAGCAGGGTCATGATGTCAACCCACTTCAGCACACCAGTCTCAGTAAGTGAAGTAGACTCCCAGGTGAGCAGGGTCATGATGTCACCCCACTTCAGCACACCAGTCTCAGTAAGTGAAGTAGACTCCCAGGTGAGCAGGTCATGATGTCACCCCACTTCAGCACACCAGTCTCAGTAAGTGAAGTAGACTCCCAGGTGAGCACGGGTCATGAGTCAACCCACTTCAGCACACCAGTCTCAGTAAGTGAAGTAGACTCCCAGGTGAGCAGGGTCATGATGTCACCCACTTCAGCACACCAGTCTCAGTAAGTGAAGTAGACTCCCAGGTGAGTACGGGTCATGTCACCCCACTTCAGCACACCAGTCTCAGTAAGTGAAGTAGACTCCCAGGTGAGCACCGGTCATGTCAACCCACTTCAGCACACCAGTCTCAGTAAGTGAAGTAGACTCCCAGGTGAGCAGGGTCATGATGTCAACCCACTTCAGCACACCAGTCTCAGTAAGTGAAGTAGACTCCCAGGTGAGCAGGGTCATGATGTCACCCACTTCAGCACACCAGTCTCAGTAAGTGAAGTAGACTCCCAGGTGAGCAGGGTCTTGTCAACCCACTTCAGCACACCAGTCTCAGTAAGTGAAGTAGACTCCCAGGTGAGCAGGGTCATGTCAACCCACTTCAGCACACCAGTCTCAGTAAGTGAAGTAGACTCCCAGGTGAGCAGGGTCATGATGTCACCCCACTTTAGCACACCAGTCTCAGTAAGTGAAGTAGACTCCCAGGTGAGCAGGGTCATGTCAACCCACTTCAGCACACCAGTCTCAGTAAGTGAAGTAGACTCCCAGGTGAGCACGGTCATGTCAACCCACTTCAGCACACCAGTCTCAGTAAGTGAAGTAGACTCTCAGGTGAGCAGGGTCATGTCAACCAACTTCAGCACACCAGTCTCAGTAAGTGAAGTAGACTCCCAGGTGAGCAGGGTCATGATGTCACCCCACTTCAGCACACCAGTCTCAGTAAGTGAAGTAGACTCCCAGGTGAGCAGGGTCATGATGTCACCCCACTTGAGCACACCAGTCTCAGTAAGTGAAGTAGACTCCCAGGTGAGCACGGTCATGTCAACCCACTTCAGCACACCAGTCTCAGTAAGTGAAGTAGACTCCCAGGTGAGCAGGGTCATGATGTCAACCCACTTCAGCACACCAGTCTCAGTAAGTGAAGTAGACTCCCAGGTGAGCAGGGTCATGATGTCACCCCACTTGAGCACACCAGTCTCAGTAAGTGAAGTAGACTCCCAGGTGAGCACGGTCATGTCAACCCACTTCAGCACACCAGTCTCAGTAATTGAAGTAGACTCCCAGGTGAGCAGGGTCATGATGTCAACCCACTTCAGCACACCAGTCTCAGTAAGTGAAGTAGACTCCCAGGTGAGCAGGGTCATGATGTCACCCCACTTCAGCACACCAGTCTCAGTAAGTGAAGTAGACTCCCAGGTGAGCAGGGTCATGATGTCACCCCACTTCAGCACACCAGTCTCAGTAAGTGAAGTAGACTCCCAGGTGAGCAGGGTCATGATGTCACCCCACTTGAGCACACCAGTCTCAGTAAGTGAAGTAGACTCCCAGGTGAGCACGGTCATGTCAACCCACTTGAGCACACCAGTCTCAGTAAGTGAAGTAGACTCCCAGGTGAGCAGGGTCATGATGTCACCCCACTTCAGCACACCAGTCTCAGTAAGTGAAGTAGACTCCCAGGTGAGCAGGGTCATGATGTCACCCCACTTCAGCACACCAGTCTCAGTAAGTGAAGTAGACTCCCAGGTGAGCAGGGTCATGATGTCAACCCACTTCAGCACACCAGTCTCAGTAAGTGAAGTAGACTCCCAGGTGAGCAGGGTCATGATGTCACCCCACTTCAGCACACCAGTCTCGGTAAGTGAAGTAGACTCCCAGGTGAGCAGGGTCATGTCAACCCACTTCAGCACACCAGTCTCAGTAAGTGAAGTAGACTCTCAGGTGAGCACGGTCATGTCAGCCCACTTCAGCACACCAGTCTCAGTAAGTGAAGTAGACTCCCAGGTGAGCAGGGTCTTGTCAACCCACTTCAGCACACCAGTCTCAGTAAGTGAAGTAGACTCCCAGGTGAGCAGGGTCATGTCAACCCACTTCAGCACACCAGTCTCAGTAAGTGAAGTAGACTCCCAGGTGAGCAGGGTCATGATGTCACCCCACTTTAGCACACCAGTCTCAGTAAGTGAAGTAGACTCCCAGGTGAGCAGGGTCATGTCAACCCACTTCAGCACACCAGTCTCAGTAAGTGAAGTAGACTCCCAGGTGAGCACGGTCATGTCAACCCACTTCAGCACACCAGTCTCAGTAAGTGAAGTAGACTCTCAGGTGAGCAGGGTCATGTCAACCAACTTCAGCACACCAGTCTCAGTAAGTGAAGTAGACTCCCAGGTGAGCAGGGTCATGATGTCACCCCACTTCAGCACACCAGTCTCAGTAAGTGAAGTAGACTCCCAGGTGAGCAGGGTCATGATGTCACCCCACTTGAGCACACCAGTCTCAGTAAGTGAAGTAGACTCCCAGGTGAGCACGGTCATGTCAACCCACTTCAGCACACCAGTCTCAGTAAGTGAAGTAGACTCCCAGGTGAGCAGGGTCATGATGTCAACCCACTTCAGCACACCAGTCTCAGTAAGTGAAGTAGACTCCCAGGTGAGCACGGTCATGTCAACCCACTTCAGCACACCAGTCTCAGTAAGTGAAGTAGACTCTCAGGTGAGCAGGGTCATGTCAACCCACTTCAGCACACCAGTCTCAGTAAGTGAAGTAGACTCCCAGGTGAGCAGGGTCATGATGTCACCCCACTTCAGCACACCAGTCTCAGTAAGTGAAGTAGACTCCCAGGTGAGTACGGTCATGTCACCCCACTTCAGCACACCAGTCTCAGTAAGTGAAGTAGACTCCCAGGTGAGCACCGTCATGTCAACCCACTTCAGCACACCAGTCTCAGTAAGTGAAGTAGACTCCCAGGTGAGCAGGGTCATGATGTCAACCCACTTCAGCACACCAGTCTCAGTAAGTGAAGTAGACTCCCAGGTGAGCAGGGTCATGATGTCACCCCACTTCAGCACACCAGTCTCAGTAAGTGAAGTAGACTCCCAGGTGAGCAGGGTCTTGTCAACCCACTTCAGCACACCAGTCTCAGTAAGTGAAGTAGACTCCCAGGTGAGCAGGGTCATGTCAACCCACTTCAGCACACCAGTCTCAGTAAGTGAAGTAGACTCCCAGGTGAGCAGGGTCATGATGTCACCCCACTTTAGCACACCAGTCTCAGTAAGTGAAGTAGACTCCCAGGTGAGCAGGGTCATGTCAACCCACTTCAGCACACCAGTCTCAGTAAGTGAAGTAGACTCCCAGGTGAGCACGGTCATGTCAACCCACTTCAGCACACCAGTCTCAGTAAGTGAAGTAGACTCTCAGGTGAGCAGGGTCATGTCAACCAACTTCAGCACACCAGTCTCAGTAAGTGAAGTAGACTCCCAGGTGAGCAGGGTCATGATGTCACCCCACTTCAGCACACCAGTCTCAGTAAGTGAAGTAGACTCCCAGGTGAGCAGGGTCATGATGTCACCCCACTTGAGCACACCAGTCTCAGTAAGTGAAGTAGACTCCCAGGTGAGCACGGTCATGTCAACCCACTTCAGCACACCAGTCTCAGTAAGTGAAGTAGACTCCCAGGTGAGCAGGGTCATGATGTCAACCCACTTCAGCACACCAGTCTCAGTAAGTGAAGTAGACTCCCAGGTGAGCAGGGTCATGATGTCACCCCACTTGAGCACACCAGTCTCAGTAAGTGAAGTAGACTCCCAGGTGAGCACGGTCATGTCAACCCACTTCAGCACACCAGTCTCAGTAATTGAAGTAGACTCCCAGGTGAGCAGGGTCATGATGTCAACCCACTTCAGCACACCAGTCTCAGTAAGTGAAGTAGACTCCCAGGTGAGCAGGGTCATGATGTCACCCCACTTCAGCACACCAGTCTCAGTAAGTGAAGTAGACTCCCAGGTGAGCAGGGTCATGATGTCACCCCACTTCAGCACACCAGTCTCAGTAAGTGAAGTAGACTCCCAGGTGAGCACCGTCATGTCAACCCACTTCAGCACACCAGTCTCAGTAAGTGAAGTAGACTCCCAGGTGAGCAGGGTCATGATGTCAACCCACTTCAGCACACCAGTCTCAGTAAGTGAAGTAGACTCCCAGGTGAGCAGGGTCATGATGTCACCCCACTTCAGCACACCAGTCTCAGTAAGTGAAGTAGACTCCCAGGTGAGCAGGGTCTTGTCAACCCACTTCAGCACACCAGTCTCAGTAAGTGAAGTAGACTCCCAGGTGAGCAGGGTCATGTCAACCCACTTCAGCACACCAGTCTCAGTAAGTGAAGTAGACTCCCAGGTGAGCAGGGTCATGATGTCACCCCACTTTAGCACACCAGTCTCAGTAAGTGAAGTAGACTCCCAGGTGAGCAGGGTCATGTCAACCCACTTCAGCACACCAGTCTCAGTAAGTGAAGTAGACTCCCAGGTGAGCACGGTCATGTCAACCCACTTCAGCACACCAGTCTCAGTAAGTGAAGTAGACTCTCAGGTGAGCAGGGTCATGTCAACCAACTTCAGCACACCAGTCTCAGTAAGTGAAGTAGACTCCCAGGTGAGCAGGGTCATGATGTCACCCCACTTCAGCACACCAGTCTCAGTAAGTGAAGTAGACTCCCAGGTGAGCAGGGTCATGATGTCACCCCACTTGAGCACACCAGTCTCAGTAAGTGAAGTAGACTCCCAGGTGAGCACGGTCATGTCAACCCACTTCAGCACACCAGTCTCAGTAAGTGAAGTAGACTCCCAGGTGAGCAGGGTCATGATGTCAACCCACTTCAGCACACCAGTCTCAGTAAGTGAAGTAGACTCCCAGGTGAGCAGGGTCATGATGTCACCCCACTTGAGCACACCAGTCTCAGTAAGTGAAGTAGACTCCCAGGTGAGCACGGTCATGTCAACCCACTTCAGCACACCAGTCTCAGTAATTGAAGTAGACTCCCAGGTGAGCAGGGTCATGATGTCAACCCACTTCAGCACACCAGTCTCAGTAAGTGAAGTAGACTCCAGGTGAGCAGGGTCATGATGTCACCCCACTTCAGCACACCAGTCTCAGTAAGTGAAGTAGACTCCCAGGTGAGCAGGGTCATGATGTCACCCCACTTCAGCACACCAGTCTCAGTAAGTGAAGTAGACTCCCAGGTGAGCAGGGTCATGATGTCACCCCACTTGAGCACACCAGTCTCAGTAAGTGAAGTAGACTCCCAGGTGAGCACGGTCATGTCAACCCACTTGAGCACACCAGTCTCAGTAAGTGAAGTAGACTCCCAGGTGAGCAGGGTCATGATGTCACCCCACTTCAGCACACCAGTCTCAGTAAGTGAAGTAGACTCCCAGGTGAGCAGGGTCATGATGTCACCCCACTTCAGCACACCAGTCTCAGTAAGTGAAGTAGACTCCCAGGTGAGCAGGGTCATGATGTCAACCCACTTCAGCACACCAGTCTCAGTAAGTGAAGTAGACTCCCAGGTGAGCAGGGTCATGATGTCACCCCACTTCAGCACACCAGTCTCAGGTAAGTGAAGTAGACTCCCAGGTGAGCAGGGTCATGTCAACCCACTTCAGCACACCAGTCTCAGTAAGTGAAGTAGACTCTCAGGTGAGCACGGTCATGTCAGCCCACTTCAGCACACCAGTCTCAGTAAGTGAAGTAGACTCCCAGGTGAGCAGGGTCTTGTCAACCCACTTCAGCACACCAGTCTCAGTAAGTGAAGTAGACTCCCAGGTGAGCAGGGTCATGTCAACCCACTTCAGCACACCAGTCTCAGTAAGTGAAGTAGACTCCCAGGTGAGCAGGGTCATGATGTCACCCCACTTTAGCACACCAGTCTCAGTAAGTGAAGTAGACTCCCAGGTGAGCAGGGTCATGTCAACCCACTTCAGCACACCAGTCTCAGTAAGTGAAGTAGACTCCCAGGTGAGCACGGTCATGTCAACCCACTTCAGCACACCAGTCTCAGTAAGTGAAGTAGACTCTCAGGTGAGCAGGGTCATGTCAACCAACTTCAGCACACCAGTCTCAGTAAGTGAAGTAGACTCCCAGGTGAGCAGGGTCATGATGTCACCCCACTTCAGCACACCAGTCTCAGTAAGTGAAGTAGACTCCCAGGTGAGCAGGGTCATGATGTCACCCCACTTGAGCACACCAGTCTCAGTAAGTGAAGTAGACTCCCAGGTGAGCACGGTCATGTCAACCCACTTCAGCACACCAGTCTCAGTAAGTGAAGTAGACTCCCAGGTGAGCAGGGTCATGATGTCAACCCACTTCAGCACACCAGTCTCAGTAAGTGAAGTAGACTCCCAGGTGAGCACGGTCATGTCAACCCACTTCAGCACACCAGTCTCAGTAAGTGAAGTAGACTCTCAGGTGAGCAGGGTCATGTCAACCCACTTCAGCACACCAGTCTCAGTAAGTGAAGTAGACTCCCAGGTGAGCAGGGTCATGATGTCACCCCACTTCAGCACACCAGTCTCAGTAAGTGAAGTAGACTCCCAGGTGAGTACGGTCATGTCACCCCACTTCAGCACACCAGTCTCAGTAAGTGAAGTAGACTCCCAGGTGAGCACGGTCATGTCAACCCACTTCAGCACACCAGTCTCAGTAAGTGAAGTAGACTCCCAGGTGAGCAGGGTCATGATGTCAACCCACTTCAGCACACCAGTCTCAGTAAGTGAAGTAGACTCCCAGGTGAGCAGGGTCATGATGTCACCCCACTTCAGCACACCAGTCTCAGTAAGTGAAGTAGACTCCCAGGTGAGCAGGGTCTTGTCAACCCACTTCAGCACACCAGTCTCAGTAAGTGAAGTAGACTCCCAGGTGAGCAGGGTCATGTCAACCCACTTCAGCACACCAGTCTCAGTAAGTGAAGTAGACTCCCAGGTGAGCAGGGTCATGATGTCACCCCACTTTAGCACACCAGTCTCAGTAAGTGAAGTAGACTCCCAGGTGAGCAGGGTCATGTCAACCCACTTCAGCACACCAGTCTCAGTAAGTGAAGTAGACTCCCAGGTGAGCACGGTCATGTCAACCCACTTCAGCACACCAGTCTCAGTAAGTGAAGTAGACTCTCAGGTGAGCAGGGTCATGTCAACCAACTTCAGCACACCAGTCTCAGTAAGTGAAGTAGACTCCCAGGTGAGCAGGGTCATGATGTCACCCCACTTCAGCACACCAGTCTCAGTAAGTGAAGTAGACTCCCAGGTGAGCAGGGTCATGATGTCACCCCACTTGAGCACACCAGTCTCAGTAAGTGAAGTAGACTCCCAGGTGAGCACGGTCATGTCAACCCACTTCAGCACACCAGTCTCAGTAAGTGAAGTAGACTCCCAGGTGAGCAGGGTCATGATGTCAACCCACTTCAGCACACCAGTCTCAGTAAGTGAAGTAGACTCCCAGGTGAGCAGGGTCATGATGTCACCCCACTTGAGCACACCAGTCTCAGTAAGTGAAGTAGACTCCCAGGTGAGCACGGTCATGTCAACCCACTTCAGCACACCAGTCTCAGTAATTGAAGTAGACTCCCAGGTGAGCAGGGTCATGATGTCAACCCACTTCAGCACACCAGTCTCAGTAAGTGAAGTAGACTCCCAGGTGAGCAGGGTCATGATGTCACCCCACTTCAGCACACCAGTCTCAGTAAGTGAAGTAGACTCCCAGGTGAGCAGGGTCATGATGTCACCCCACTTCAGCACACCAGTCTCAGTAAGTGAAGTAGACTCCCAGGTGAGCAGGGTCATGATGTCAACCCACTTCAGCACACCAGTCTCAGTAAGTGAAGTAGACTCCCAGGTGAGCAGGGTCATGATGTCACCCCACTTCAGCACACCAGTCTCGGTAAGTGAAGTAGACTCCCAGGTGAGCAGGGTCATGTCAACCCACTTCAGCACACCAGTCTCAGTAAGTGAAGTAGACTCTCAGGTGAGCACGGTCATGTCAGCCCACTTCAGCACACCAGTCTCAGTAAGTGAAGTAGACTCCCAGGTGAGCAGGGTCTTGTCAACCCACTTCAGCACACCAGTCTCAGTAAGTGAAGTAGACTCCCAGGTGAGCAGGGTCATGTCAACCCACTTCAGCACACCAGTCTCAGTAAGTGAAGTAGACTCCCAGGTGAGCAGGGTCATGATGTCACCCCACTTTAGCACACCAGTCTCAGTAAGTGAAGTAGACTCCCAGGTGAGCAGGGTCATGTCAACCCACTTCAGCACACCAGTCTCAGTAAGTGAAGTAGACTCTCAGGTGAGCAGGGTCATGTCAACCAACTTCAGCACACCAGTCTCAGTAAGTGAAGTAGACTCCCAGGTGAGCAGGGTCATGATGTCACCCCACTTCAGCACACCAGTCTCAGTAAGTGAAGTAGACTCCCAGGTGAGCAGGGTCATGATGTCACCCCACTTGAGCACACCAGTCTCAGTAAGTGAAGTAGACTCCCAGGTGAGCACGGTCATGTCAACCCACTTCAGCACACCAGTCTCAGTAAGTGAAGTAGACTCCCAGGTGAGCAGGGTCATGATGTCAACCCACTTCAGCACACCAGTCTCAGTAAGTGAAGTAGACTCCCAGGTGAGCAGGGTCATGATGTCACCCCACTTGAGCACACCAGTCTCAGTAAGTGAAGTAGACTCCCAGGTGAGCACGGTCATGTCAACCCACTTCAGCACACCAGTCTCAGTAATTGAAGTAGACTCCCAGGTGAGCAGGGTCATGATGTCAACCCACTTCAGCACACCAGTCTCAGTAAGTGAAGTAGACTCCCAGGTGAGCAGGGTCATGATGTCACCCCACTTCAGCACACCAGTCTCAGTAAGTGAAGTAGACTCCCAGGTGAGCAGGGTCATGATGTCACCCCACTTCAGCACACCAGTCTCAGTAAGTGAAGTAGACTCCCAGGTGAGCAGGGTCATGATGTCACCCCACTTGAGCACACCAGTCTCAGTAAGTGAAGTAGACTCCCAGGTGAGCACGGTCATGTCAACCCACTTGAGCACACCAGTCTCAGTAAGTGAAGTAGACTCCCAGGTGAGCAGGGTCATGATGTCACCCCACTTCAGCACACCAGTCTCAGTAAGTGAAGTAGACTCCCAGGTGAGCAGGGTCATGATGTCACCCCACTTCAGCACACCAGTCTCAGTAAGTGAAGTAGACTCCCAGGTGAGCAGGGTCATGATGTCAACCCACTTCAGCACACCAGTCTCAGTAAGTGAAGTAGACTCCCAGGTGAGCAGGGTCATGATGTCACCCCACTTCAGCACACCAGTCTCGGTAAGTGAAGTAGACTCCCAGGTGAGCAGGGTCATGTCAACCCACTTCAGCACACCAGTCTCAGTAAGTGAAGTAGACTCTCAGGTGAGCACGGTCATGTCAGCCCACTTCAGCACACCAGTCTCAGTAAGTGAAGTAGACTCCCAGGTGAGCAGGGTCTTGTCAACCCACTTCAGCACACCAGTCTCAGTAAGTGAAGTAGACTCCCAGGTGAGCAGGGTCATGTCAACCCACTTCAGCACACCAGTCTCAGTAAGTGAAGTAGACTCCCAGGTGAGCAGGGTCATGATGTCACCCCACTTTAGCACACCAGTCTCAGTAAGTGAAGTAGACTCCCAGGTGAGCAGGGTCATGTCAACCCACTTCAGCACACCAGTCTCAGTAAGTGAAGTAGACTCCCAGGTGAGCACGGTCATGTCAACCCACTTCAGCACACCAGTCTCAGTAAGTGAAGTAGACTCTCAGGTGAGCAGGGTCATGTCAACCAACTTCAGCACACCAGTCTCAGTAAGTGAAGTAGACTCCCAGGTGAGCAGGGTCATGATGTCACCCCACTTCAGCACACCAGTCTCAGTAAGTGAAGTAGACTCCCAGGTGAGCAGGGTCATGATGTCACCCCACTTGAGCACACCAGTCTCAGTAAGTGAAGTAGACTCCCAGGTGAGCACGGTCATGTCAACCCACTTCAGCACACCAGTCTCAGTAAGTGAAGTAGACTCCCAGGTGAGCAGGGTCATGATGTCAACCCACTTCAGCACACCAGTCTCAGTAAGTGAAGTAGACTCCCAGGTGAGCACGGTCATGTCAACCCACTTCAGCACACCAGTCTCAGTAAGTGAAGTAGACTCTCAGGTGAGCAGGGTCATGTCAACCCACTTCAGCACACCAGTCTCAGTAAGTGAAGTAGACTCCCAGGTGAGCAGGGTCATGATGTCAACCCACTTCAGCACACCAGTCTCAGTAAGTGAAGTAGACTCCCAGGTGAGCAGGGTCATGATGTCACCCCACTTCAGCACACCAGTCTCAGTAAGTGAAGTAGACTCCCAGGTGAGCAGGGTCATGATGTCACCCCACTTGAGCACACCAGTCTCAGTAAGTGAAGTAGACTCCCAGGTGAGCAGGGTCATGATGTCACCCCACTTCAGCACACCAGTATCAGTAAGTGAAGTAGACTCCCAGGTGAGTACGGTCATGTCACCCCACTTCAGCACACCAGTCTCAGTAAGTGAAGTAGACTCCCAGGTGAGCACCGTCATGTCAACCCACTTCAGCACACCAGTCTCAGTAAGTGAAGTAGACTCCCAGGTGAGCAGGGTCATGATGTCAACCCACTTCAGCACACCAGTCTCAGTAAGTGAAGTAGACTCCCAGGTGAGCAGGGTCATGATGTCACCCCACTTCAGCACACCAGTCTCGGTAAGTGAAGTAGACTCCCAGGTGAGCAGGGTCATGTCAACCCACTTCAGCACACCAGTCTCAGTAAGTGAAGTAGACTCTCAGGTGAGCACGGTCATGTCAGCCCACTTCAGCACACCAGTCTCAGTAAGTGAAGTAGACTCCCAGGTGAGCAGGGTCTTGTCAACCCACTTCAGCACACCAGTCTCAGTAAGTGAAGTAGACTCCCAGGTGAGCAGGGTCATGTCAACCCACTTCAGCACACCAGTCTCAGTAAGTGAAGTAGACTCCCAGGTGAGCAGGGTCATGATGTCACCCCACTTTAGCACACCAGTCTCAGTAAGTGAAGTAGACTCCCAGGTGAGCAGGGTCTTGTCAACCCACTTCAGCACACCAGTCTCAGTAAGTGAAGTAGACTCCCAGGTGAGCAGGGTCATGTCAACCCACTTCAGCACACCAGTCTCAGTAAGTGAAGTAGACTCCCAGGTGAGCAGGGTCATGATGTCACCCCACTTTAGCACACCAGTCTCAGTAAGTGAAGTAGACTCCCAGGTGAGCAGGGTCATGTCAACCCACTTCAGCACACCAGTCTCAGTAAGTGAAGTAGACTCTCAGGTGAGCAGGGTCATGTCAACCAACTTCAGCACACCAGTCTCAGTAAGTGAAGTAGACTCCCAGGTGAGCAGGGTCATGATGTCACCCCACTTCAGCACACCAGTCTCAGTAAGTGAAGTAGACTCCCAGGTGAGCAGGGTCATGATGTCACCCCACTTGAGCACACCAGTCTCAGTAAGTGAAGTAGACTCCCAGGTGAGCACGGTCATGTCAACCCACTTCAGCACACCAGTCTCAGTAAGTGAAGTAGACTCCCAGGTGAGCAGGGTCATGATGTCAACCCACTTCAGCACACCAGTCTCAGTAAGTGAAGTAGACTCCCAGGTGAGCAGGGTCATGATGTCACCCCACTTGAGCACACCAGTCTCAGTAAGTGAAGTAGACTCCCAGGTGAGCACGGTCATGTCAACCCATTTCAGCACACCAGTCTCAGTAATTGAAGTAGACTCCCAGGTGAGCAGGGTCATGATGTCAACCCACTTCAGCACACCAGTCTCAGTAAGTGAAGTAGACTCCCAGGTGAGCAGGGTCATGATGTCACCCCACTTCAGCACACCAGTCTCAGTAAGTGAAGTAGACTCCCAGGTGAGCAGGGTCATGATGTCACCCCACTTCAGCACACCAGTCTCAGTAAGTGAAGTAGACTCCCAGGTGAGCAGGGTCATGATGTCACCCCACTTGAGCACACCAGTCTCAGTAAGTGAAGTAGACTCCCAGGTGAGCACGGTCATGTCAACCCACTTGAGCACACCAGTCTCAGTAAGTGAAGTAGACTCCCAGGTGAGCAGGGTCATGATGTCACCCCACTTCAGCACACCAGTCTCAGTAAGTGAAGTAGACTCCCAGGTGAGCAGGGTCATGATGTCACCCCACTTCAGCACACCAGTCTCAGTAAGTGAAGTAGACTCCCAGGTGAGCAGGGTCATGATGTCAACCCACTTCAGCACACCAGTCTCAGTAAGTGAAGTAGACTCCCAGGTGAGCAGGGTCATGATGTCACCCCACTTCAGCACACCAGTCTCGGTAAGTGAAGTAGACTCCCAGGTGAGCAGGGTCATGTCAACCCACTTCAGCACACCAGTCTCAGTAAGTGAAGTAGACTCTCAGGTGAGCACGGTCATGTCAGCCCACTTCAGCACACCAGTCTCAGTAAGTGAAGTAGACTCCCAGGTGAGCAGGGTCTTGTCAACCCACTTCAGCACACCAGTCTCAGTAAGTGAAGTAGACTCCCAGGTGAGCAGGGTCATGTCAACCCACTTCAGCACACCAGTCTCAGTAAGTGAAGTAGACTCCCAGGTGAGCAGGGTCATGATGTCACCCCACTTTAGCACACCAGTCTCAGTAAGTGAAGTAGACTCCCAGGTGAGCAGGGTCATGTCAACCCACTTCAGCACACCAGTCTCAGTAAGTGAAGTAGACTCCCAGGTGAGCACGGTCATGTCAACCCACTTCAGCACACCAGTCTCAGTAAGTGAAGTAGACTCTCAGGTGAGCAGGGTCATGTCAACCAACTTCAGCACACCAGTCTCAGTAAGTGAAGTAGACTCCCAGGTGAGCAGGGTCATGATGTCACCCCACTTCAGCACACCAGTCTCAGTAAGTGAAGTAGACTCCCAGGTGAGCAGGGTCATGATGTCACCCCACTTGAGCACACCAGTCTCAGTAAGTGAAGTAGACTCCCAGGTGAGCACGGTCATGTCAACCCACTTCAGCACACCAGTCTCAGTAAGTGAAGTAGACTCCCAGGTGAGCAGGGTCATGATGTCAACCCACTTCAGCACACCAGTCTCAGTAAGTGAAGTAGACTCCCAGGTGAGCACGGTCATGTCAACCCACTTCAGCACACCAGTCTCAGTAAGTGAAGTAGACTCTCAGGTGAGCAGGGTCATGTCAACCCACTTCAGCACACCAGTCTCAGTAAGTGAAGTAGACTCCCAGGTGAGCAGGGTCATGATGTCAACCCACTTCAGCACACCAGTCTCAGTAAGTGAAGTAGACTCCCAGGTGAGCAGGGTCATGATGTCACCCCACTTCAGCACACCAGTCTCAGTAAGTGAAGTAGACTCCCAGGTGAGCAGGGTCATGATGTCACCCCACTTGAGCACACCAGTCTCAGTAAGTGAAGTAGACTCCCAGGTGAGCAGGGTCATGATGTCACCCCACTTCAGCACACCAGTATCAGTAAGTGAAGTAGACTCCCAGGTGAGTACGGTCATGTCACCCCACTTCAGCACACCAGTCTCAGTAAGTGAAGTAGACTCCCAGGTGAGCACCGTCATGTCAACCCACTTCAGCACACCAGTCTCAGTAAGTGAAGTAGACTCCCAGGTGAGCAGGGTCATGATGTCAACCCACTTCAGCACACCAGTCTCAGTAAGTGAAGTAGACTCCCAGGTGAGCAGGGTCATGATGTCACCCCACTTCAGCACACCAGTCTCGGTAAGTGAAGTAGACTCCCAGGTGAGCAGGGTCATGTCAACCCACTTCAGCACACCAGTCTCAGTAAGTGAAGTAGACTCTCAGGTGAGCACGGTCATGTCAGCCCACTTCAGCACACCAGTCTCAGTAAGTGAAGTAGACTCCCAGGTGAGCAGGGTCTTGTCAACCCACTTCAGCACACCAGTCTCAGTAAGTGAAGTAGACTCCCAGGTGAGCAGGGTCATGTCAACCCACTTCAGCACACCAGTCTCAGTAAGTGAAGTAGACTCCCAGGTGAGCAGGGTCATGATGTCACCCCACTTTAGCACACCAGTCTCAGTAAGTGAAGTAGACTCCCAGGTGAGCAGGGTCATGATGTCACCCCACTTCAGCACACCAGTCTCAGTAAATGAAGTAGACTCCCAGGTGAGCAGGGTCATGATGTCACCCCACTTGAGCACACCAGTCTCAGTAAGTGAAGTAGACTCCCAGGTGAGCACGGTCATGTCAACCCACTTCAGCACACCAGTCTCAGTAAGTGAAGTAGACTCCCAGGTGAGCAGGGTCATGATGTCAACCCACTTCAGCACACCAGTCTCAGTAAGTGAAGTAGACTCCCAGGTGAGCAGTGTCATGATGTCACCCCACTTGAGCACACCAGTCTCAGTAAGTGAAGTAGACTCCCAGGTGAGCACGGTCATGTCAACCCACTTCAGCACACCAGTCTCAGTAATTGAAGTAGACTCCCAGGTGAGCAGGGTCATGATGTCAACCCACTTCAGCACACCAGTCTCAGTAAGTGAAGTAGACTCCCAGGTGAGCAGGGTCATGATGTCACCCCACTTCAGCACACCAGTCTCAGTAAGTGAAGTAGACTCCCAGGTGAGCAGGGTCATGATGTCACCCCACTTCAGCACACCAGTCTCAGTAAGTGAAGTAGACTCCCAGGTGAGCAGGGTCATGATGTCACCCCACTTGAGCACACCAGTCTCAGTAAGTGAAGTAGACTCCCAGGTGAGCACGGTCATGTCAACCCACTTGAGCACACCAGTCTCAGTAAGTGAAGTAGACTCCCAGGTGAGCAGGGTCATGATGTCACCCCACTTCAGCACACCAGTCTCAGTAAGTGAAGTAGACTCCCAGGTGAGCAGGGTCATGATGTCACCCCACTTCAGCACACCAGTCTCAGTAAGTGAAGTAGACTCCCAGGTGAGCAGGGTCATGATGTCAACCCACTTCAGCACACCAGTCTCAGTAAGTGAAGTAGACTCCCAGGTGAGCAGGGTCATGATGTCACCCCACTTCAGCACACCAGTCTCGGTAAGTGAAGTAGACTCCCAGGTGAGCAGGGTCTTGTCAACCCACTTCAGCACACCAGTCTCAGTAAGTGAAGTAGACTCCCAGGTGAGCAGGGTCATGTCAACCCACTTCAGCACACCAGTCTCAGTAAGTGAAGTAGACTCCCAGGTGAGCAGGGTCATGATGTCACCCCACTTTAGCACACCAGTCTCAGTAAGTGAAGTAGACTCCCAGGTGAGCAGGGTCATGTCAACCCACTTCAGCACACCAGTCTCAGTAAGTGAAGTAGACTCCCAGGTGAGCACGGTCATGTCAACCCACTTCAGCACACCAGTCTCAGTAAGTGAAGTAGACTCTCAGGTGAGCAGGGTCATGTCAACCAACTTCAGCACACCAGTCTCAGTAAGTGAAGTAGACTCCCAGGTGAGCAGGGTCATGATGTCACCCCACTTCAGCACACCAGTCTCAGTAAGTGAAGTAGACTCCCAGGTGAGCAGGGTCATGATGTCACCCCACTTGAGCACACCAGTCTCAGTAAGTGAAGTAGACTCCCAGGTGAGCACGGTCATGTCAACCCACTTCAGCACACCAGTCTCAGTAAGTGAAGTAGACTCCCAGGTGAGCAGGGTCATGATGTCAACCCACTTCAGCACACCAGTCTCAGTAAGTGAAGTAGACTCCCAGGTGAGCACGGTCATGTCAACCCACTTCAGCACACCAGTCTCAGTAAGTGAAGTAGACTCTCAGGTGAGCAGGGTCATGTCAACCCACTTCAGCACACCAGTCTCAGTAAGTGAAGTAGACTCCCAGGTGAGCAGGGTCATGATGTCAACCCACTTCAGCACACCAGTCTCAGTAAGTGAAGTAGACTCCCAGGTGAGCAGGGTCATGATGTCACCCCACTTCAGCACACCAGTCTCAGTAAGTGAAGTAGACTCCCAGGTGAGCAGGGTCATGATGTCACCCCACTTGAGCACACCAGTCTCAGTAAGTGAAGTAGACTCCCAGGTGAGCAGGGTCATGATGTCACCCCACTTCAGCACACCAGTCTCAGTAAGTGAAGTAGACTCCCAGGTGAGTACGGTCATGTCACCCCACTTCAGCACACCAGTCTCAGTAAGTGAAGTAGACTCCCAGGTGAGCACCGTCATGTCAACCCACTTCAGCACACCAGTCTCAGTAAGTGAAGTAGACTCCCAGGTGAGCAGGGTCATGATGTCAACCCACTTCAGCACACCAGTCTCAGTAAGTGAAGTAGACTCCCAGGTGAGCAGGGTCATGATGTCACCCCACTTCAGCACACCAGTCTCGGTAAGTGAAATAGACTCCCAGGTGAGCAGGGTCATGTCAACCCACTTCAGCACACCAGTCTCAGTAAGTGAAGTAGACTCTCAGGTGAGCACGGTCATGTCAGCCCACTTCAGCACACCAGTCTCAGTAAGTGAAGTAGACTCCCAGGTGAGCAGGGTCTTGTCAACCCACTTCAGCACACCAGTCTCAGTAAGTGAAGTAGACTCCCAGGTGAGCAGGGTCATGTCAACCCACTTCAGCACACCAGTCTCAGTAAGTGAAGTAGACTCCCAGGTGAGCAGGGTCATGATGTCACCCCACTTTAGCACACCAGTCTCAGTAAGTGAAGTAGACTCCCAGGTGAGCAGGGTCATGTCAACCCACTTCAGCACACCAGTCTCAGTAAGTGAAGTAGGCTCCCAGGTGAGCACGGTCATGTCAACCCACTTCAGCACACCAGTCTCAGTAAGTGAAGTAGACTCTCAGGTGAGCAGGGTCATGTCAACCAACTTCAGCACACCAGTCTCAGTAAGTGAAGTAGACTCCCAGGTGAGCAGGGTCATGATGTCACCCCACTTCAGCACACCAGTCTCAGTAAGTGAAGTAGACTCCCAGGTGAGCAGGGTCATGATGTCACCCCACTTGAGCACACCAGTCTCAGTAAGTGAAGTAGACTCCCAGGTGAGCACGGTCATGTCAACCCACTTCAGCACACCAGTCTCAGTAAGTGAAGTAGACTCCCAGGTGAGCAGGGTCATGATGTCAACCCACTTCAGCACACCAGTCTCAGTAAGTGAAGTAGACTCCCAGGTGAGCAGGGTCATGATGTCACCCCACTTGAGCACACCAGTCTCAGTAAGTGAAGTAGACTCCCAGGTGAGCACGGTCATGTCAACCCACTTCAGCACACCAGTCTCAGTAATTGAAGTAGACTCCCAGGTGAGCAGGGTCATGATGTCAACCCACTTCAGCACACCAGTCTCAGTAAGTGAAGTAGACTCCCAGGTGAGCAGGGTCATGATGTCACCCCACTTCAGCACACCAGTCTCAGTAAGTGAAGTAGACTCCCAGGTGAGCAGGGTCATGATGTCACCCCACTTCAGCACACCAGTCTCAGTAAGTGAAGTAGACTCCCAGGTGAGCAGGGTCATGATGTCACCCCACTTGAGCACACCAGTCTCAGTAAGTGAAGTAGACTCCCAGGTGAGCACGGTCATGTCAACCCACTTGAGCACACCAGTCTCAGTAAGTGAAGTAGACTCCCAGGTGAGCAGGGTCATGATGTCACCCCACTTCAGCACACCAGTCTCAGTAAGTGAAGTAGACTCCCAGGTGAGCAGGGTCATGATGTCACCCCACTTCAGCACACCAGTCTCAGTAAGTGAAGTAGACTCCCAGGTGAGCAGGGTCATGATGTCAACCCACTTCAGCACACCAGTCTCAGTAAGTGAAGTAGACTCCCAGGTGAGCAGGGTCATGATGTCACCCCACTTCAGCACACCAGTCTCGGTAAGTGAAGTAGACTCCCAGGTGAGCAGGGTCATGTCAACCCACTTCAGCACACCAGTCTCAGTAAGTGAAGTAGACTCTCAGGTGAGCACGGTCATGTCAGCCCACTTCAGCACACCAGTCTCAGTAAGTGAAGTAGACTCCCAGGTGAGCAGGGTCTTGTCAACCCACTTCAGCACACCAGTCTCAGTAAGTGAAGTAGACTCCCAGGTGAGCAGGGTCATGTCAACCCACTTCAGCACACCAGTCTCAGTAAGTGAAGTAGACTCCCAGGTGAGCAGGGTCATGATGTCACCCCACTTTAGCACACCAGTCTCAGTAAGTGAAGTAGACTCCCAGGTGAGCAGGGTCATGTCAACCCACTTCAGCACACCAGTCTCAGTAAGTGAAGTAGACTCCCAGGTGAGCACGGTCATGTCAACCCACTTCAGCACACCAGTCTCAGTAAGTGAAGTAGACTCTCAGGTGAGCAGGGTCATGTCAACCAACTTCAGCACACCAGTCTCAGTAAGTGAAGTAGACTCCCAGGTGAGCAGGGTCATGATGTCACCCCACTTCAGCACACCAGTCTCAGTAAGTGAAGTAGACTCCCAGGTGAGCAGGGTCATGATGTCACCCCACTTGAGCACACCAGTCTCAGTAAGTGAAGTAGACTCCCAGGTGAGCACGGTCATGTCAACCCACTTCAGCACACCAGTCTCAGTAAGTGAAGTAGACTCCCAGGTGAGCAGGGTCATGATGTCAACCCACTTCAGCACACCAGTCTCAGTAAGTGAAGTAGACTCCCAGGTGAGCACGGTCATGTCAACCCACTTCAGCACACCAGTCTCAGTAAGTGAAGTAGACTCTCAGGTGAGCAGGGTCATGTCAACCCACTTCAGCACACCAGTCTCAGTAAGTGAAGTAGACTCCCAGGTGAGCAGGGTCATGATGTCAACCCACTTCAGCACACCAGTCTCAGTAAGTGAAGTAGACTCCCAGGTGAGCAGGGTCATGATGTCACCCCACTTCAGCACACCAGTCTCAGTAAGTGAAGTAGACTCCCAGGTGAGCAGGGTCATGATGTCACCCCACTTGAGCACACCAGTCTCAGTAAGTGAAGTAGACTCCCAGGTGAGCAGGGTCATGATGTCACCCCACTTCAGCACACCAGTCTCAGTAAGTGAAGTAGACTCCCAGGTGAGCAGGGTCATGATGTCACCCCACTTGAGCACACCAGTCTCAGTAAGTGAAGTAGACTCCCAGGTGAGCACGGTCATGTCAACCCACTTCAGCACACCAGTCTCAGTAAGTGAAGTAGACTCCCAGGTGAGCAGGGTCATGATGTCAACCCACTTCAGCACACCAGTCTCAGTAAGTGAAGTAGACTCCCAGGTGAGCAGGGTCATGATGTCACCCCACTTCAGCACACCAGTCTCAGTAAGTGAAGTAGACTCCCAGGTGAGCAGGGTCATGATGTCACCCCACTTCAGCACACCAGTCTCAGTAAGTGAAGTAGACTCCCAGGTGAGCAGGGTCATGATGTCACCCCACTTGAGCACACCAGTCTCAGTAAGTGAAGTAGACTCCCAGGTGAGCACGGTCATGTCAACCCACTTGAGCACACCAGTCTCAGTAAGTGAAGTAGACTCCCAGGTGAGCAGGGTCATGATGTCACCCCACTTCAGCACACCAGTCTCAGTAAGTGAAGTAGACTCCCAGGTGAGCAGGGTCATGATGTCACCCCACTTCAGCACACCAGTCTCAGTAAGTGAAGTAGACTCCCAGGTGAGCACCGTCATGTCAACCCACTTCAGCACACCAGTCTCAGTAAGTGAAGTAGACTCCCAGGTGAGCAGGGTCATGATGTCAACCCACTTCAGCACACCAGTCTCAGTAAGTGAAGTAGACTCCCAGGTGAGCAGGGTCATGATGTCACCCCACTTCAGCACACCAGTCTCGGTAAGTGAAGTAGACTCCCAGGTGAGCAGGGTCATGTCAACCCACTTCAGCACACCAGTCTCAGTAAGTGAAGTAGACTCTCAGGTGAGCACGGTCATGTCAGCCCACTTCAGCACACCAGTCTCAGTAAGTGAAGTAGACTCCCAGGTGAGCAGGGTCTTGTCAACCCACTTCAGCACACCAGTCTCAGTAAGTGAAGTAGACTCCCAGGTGAGCAGGGTCATGTCAACCCACTTCAGCACACCAGTCTCAGTAAGTGAAGTAGACTCCCAGGTGAGCACGGTCATGTCAACCCACTTCAGCACACCAGTCTCAGTAAGTGAAGTAGACTCTCAGGTGAGCAGGGTCATGTCAACCAACTTCAGCACACCAGTCTCAGTAAGTGAAGTAGACTCCCAGGTGAGCAGGGTCATGATGTCACCCCACTTCAGCACACCAGTCTCAGTAAGTGAAGTAGACTCCCAGGTGAGCAGGGTCATGATGTCACCCCACTTGAGCACACCAGTCTCAGTAAGTGAAGTAGACTCCCAGGTGAGCACGGTCATGTCAACCCACTTCAGCACACCAGTCTCAGTAAGTGAAGTAGACTCCCAGGTGAGCAGGGTCATGATGTCAACCCACTTCAGCACACCAGTCTCAGTAAGTGAAGTAGACTCCCAGGTGAGCACGGTCATGTCAACCCACTTCAGCACACCAGTCTCAGTAAGTGAAGTAGACTCTCAGGTGAGCAGGGTCATGTCAACCCACTTCAGCACACCAGTCTCAGTAAGTGAAGTAGACTCCCAGGTGAGCAGGGTCATGATGTCAACCCCACTTCAGCACACCAGTCTCAGTAAGTGAAGTAGACTCCCAGGTGAGCAGGGTCATGATGTCACCCCAATTCAGCACACCAGTCTCAGTAAGTGAAGTAGACTCCCAGGTGAGCAGGGTCATGATGTCACCCCACTTGAGCACACCAGTCTCAGTAAGTGAAGTAGACTCCCAGGTGAGCAGGGTCATGATGTCACCCCACTTCAGCACACCAGTCTCAGTAAGTGAAGTAGACTCCCAGGTGAGCAGGGTCATGATGTCACCCCACTTGAGCACACCAGTCTCAGTAAGTGAAGTAGACTCCCAGGTGAGCACGGTCATGTCAACCCACTTCAGCACACCAGTCTCAGTAAGTGAAGTAGACTCCCAGGTGAGGCAGGGTCATGATGTCAACCCACTTCAGCACACCAGTCTCAGTAAGTGAAGTAGACTCCCAGGTGAGCAGGGTCATGATGTCACCCCACTTCAGCACACCAGTCTCAGTAAGTGAAGTAGACTCCCAGGTGAGCAGGGTCATGATGTCACCCCACTTGAGCACACCAGTCTCAGTAAGTGAAGTAGACTCCCAGGTGAGCACGGTCATGTCAACCCACTTGAGCACACCAGTCTCAGTAAGTGAAGTAGACTCCCAGGTGAGCAGGGTCATGATGTCACCCCACTTCAGCACACCAGTCTCAGTAAGTGAAGTAGACTCCCAGGTGAGCAGGGTCATGATGTCACCCCACTTCAGCACACCAGTCTCAGTAAGTGAAGTAGACTCCCAGGTGAGCACGGTCATGTCAACCCACTTCAGCACACCAGTCTCAGTAAGTGAAGTAGACTCCCAGGTGAGCAGGGTCATGATGTCAACCCACTTCAGCACACCAGTCTCAGTAAGTGAAGTAGACTCCCAGGTGAGCAGGGTCATGATGTCACCCCCACTTCAGCACACCAGTCTCGGTAAGTGAAGTAGACTCCCAGGTGAGCAGGGTCATGTCAACCCACTTCAGCACACCAGTCTCAGTAAGTGAAGTAGACTCTCAGGTGAGCACGGTCATGTCAGCCCACTTCAGCACACCAGTCTCAGTAAGTGAAGTAGACTCCCAGGTGAGCAGGGTCTTGTCAACCCACTTCAGCACACCAGTCTCAGTAAGTGAAGTAGACTCCCAGGTGAGCAGGGTCATGTCAACCCACTTCAGCACACCAGTCTCAGTAAGTGAAGTAGACTCCCAGGTGAGTAGGGTCATGATGTCACCCCACTTTAGCACACCAGTCTCAGTAAGTGAAGTAGACTCCCAGGTGAGCAGGGTCATGTCAACCCACTTCAGCACACCAGTCTCAGTAAGTGAAGTAGACTCCCAGGTGAGCACGGTCATGTCAACCCACTTCAGCACACCAGTCTCAGTAAGTGAAGTAGACTCTCAGGTGAGCAGGGTCATGTCAACCAACTTCAGCACACCAGTCTCAGTAAGTGAAGTAACTCCCAGGTGAGCAGGGTCATGATGTCAACCCACTTCAGCACACCAGTCTCAGTAAGTGAAGTAGACTCCCAGGTGAGCAGGGTCATGATGTCACCCCACTTCAGCACACCAGTCTCAGTAAGTGAAGTAGACTCCCAGGTGAGCAGGGTCATTATGTCACCCCACTTGAGCACACCAGTCTCAGTAAGTGAAGTAGACTCCCAGGTGAGCACGGTTCAATGTCAACCCACTTCAGCACACCAGTCTCAGTAAGTGAAGTAGACTCCCAGGTGAGCAGGGTCATGATGTCAACCCACTTCAGCACACCAGTCCTCAGTAAGTGAAGTAGACTCCCCAGGTGAGCACGGTCATGTCAACCCACTTCAGCACACCAGTCTCAGTAAGTGAAGTAGACTCTCAGGTGAGCAGGGTCATGTCAACCCACTTCAGCACACCAGTCTCAGTAAGTGAAGTAGACTCCCAGGTGAGCAGGGTCATGATGTCACCCCACTTCAGCACACCAGTCTCAGTAAGTGAAGTAGACTCCCAGGTGAGCAGGGTCATGATGTCACCCCACTTGAGCACACCAGTCTCAGTAAGTGAAGTAGACTCCCAGGTGAGCACGGTCATGTCAACCCACTTCAGCACACCAGTCCTCAGTAAGTGAAGTAGACTCCCAGGTGAGCAGGGTCATGATGTCAACCCACTTCAGCACACCAGTCTCAGTAAGTGAAGTAGACTCCCAGGTGAGCAGGGTCATGATGTCACCCCACTTCAGCACACCAGTCTCAGTAAGTGAAGTAGACTCCCAGGTGAGCAGGGTCATGATGTCACCCCACTTCAGCACACCAGTCTCAGTAAGTGAAGTAGACTCCCAGGTGAGCAGGGGTCATGATGTCACCCCACTTGAGCACACCAGTCTCAGTAAGTGAAGTAGACTCCCAGGTGAGCACGGTCATGTCAACCCACTTGAGCACACCAGTCTCAGTAAGTGAAGTAGACTCCCAGGTGAGCAGGGTCATGATGTTCACCCCACTTCAGCACACCAGTCTCAGTAAGTGAAGTAGACTCCCAGGTGAGCAGGGTCATGATGTCACCCCACTTCAGCACACCAGTCTCAGTAAGTGAAGTAGACTCCCAGGTGAGCACGGTCATGTTCAACCCACTTCAGCACACCAGTCTCAGTAAGTGAAGTAGACTCCCAGGTGAGCAGGGTCATGATGTCAACCCACTTCAGCACACCAGTCTCAGTAAGTTGAAGTAGACTCCCAGGTGAGCAGGGTCATGATGTCCACCCCACTTCAGCACACCAGTCTCGGTAAGTGAAGTAGACTCCCAGGTGAGCAGGGTCATGTCACCCACTTCAGCACACCAGTCTCAGTAAGTGAAGTAGACTCTCAGGTGAGCACGGTCATGTCAGCCCACTTCAGCACACCAGTCTCAGTAAGTGAAGTAGACTCCCAGGTGAGCAGGGTCTTGTCAACCCACTTCAGCACACCAGTCTCAGTAAGTGAAGTAGACTCCCAGGTGAGCAGGGTCATGTCACCCACTTCAGCACACCAGTCCTCAGTAAGTGAAGTAGACTCCCAGGTGAGCAGGGTCATGATGTCACCCCACTTTAGCACACCAGTCTCAGTAAGTGAAGTAGACTCCCAGGTGAGCAGGGTCATGTCAACCCACTTCAGCACACCAGTCTCAGTAAGTGAAGTAGACTCCCAGGTGAGCACGGTCATGTCAACCCACTTCAGCACACCAGTCCTCAGTAAGTGAAGTAGACTCTCAGGTGAGCAGGGTCATGTCAACCCACTTCAGCACACCAGTCTCAGTAAGTGAAGTAGACTCCCAGGTGAGCAGGGTCATGATGTCAACCCACTTCAGCACACCAGTCTCAGTAAGTGAAGTAGACTCCCAGGTGAGCAGGGTCATGATGTCAACCCCACTTCAGCACACCAGTCTCAGTAAGTGAAGTAGACTCCCAGGTGAGCAGGGTCATTATGTC
>JAZGTN010000328.1:0-26868 GCA_037783415.1 Leptasterias polaris | reverse complement strand
CCAAACTAGACATTTTGGAACGTACCCCAGAAAAGAAAACACACGAAAATGTTCTTTTACCCCAAAACCGACTTGCTGCCTTTTTCGCGAAGCACTTTATGACCTAGTGACCAATTAGAGAACAAGTGACCAACTTACAAAGTGAACACGTGTCCAGGTGATGAAGTGACAAAGTAGTAAGTGACCAGCGGCATAGCGACCAAGTGACCGGATGATCAAGTGCACAACACTAGCTAGTGAAGCTTGGTGATAAATTGACCAAGTGATCATGATGACAGTGATCGACCGAATGGACCAAGTTAAAGTAACCAAGTAAAAGCTTACACTAACAAGAACAACTCACCCGTCGTAAATGTTATGAAAAAAAATAAAGAGTTTGACACAATTTGTAATGCTTAAAATTATATCTCTCTCTGTTTTGACTATTAACAAAAAAGCCTACGACACCCGTATTCCCAGGCGGTCTCCCATCCAAGTACTGACCGGGCCCGACGCTGCTTAACTTCGGTGATCGGACGAGAACGGTGTATTCAACGTAGTATGGTCGTAGGCAATAACACGTGGCTTTTGTTAATATTTATGGACAACATTGTCTGCCATCATTAGCATATTTCAAAACATTATGCAGCGAGTCATTACTGATGGAAAATAAGTTCCTTTCTCTCCCCGAACACATCGCTAAGAGGCCAATCAATGAAGCTGAACAACATTCGCACAAGGACCAAACTAGACATTTTGGAACGTACCCCAGAAAAGAAAACACACGAAAAATGTTCTTTTACCCCAAAACCGACTTGCTGCCTTTTTCGCGAAGCACTTTATGACCTAGTGACCAATTAGAGAACAAGTGACCAACTTACAAAGTGAACACGTGTCCAGGTGATGAAGTGACAAAGTAGTAAGTGACCAGCGGCATAGCGACCAAGTGACCGGATGATCAAGTGCACAACACTAGCTAGTGAAGCTTGGTGATAAATTGACCAAGTGATCATGATGACAGTGATCGACCGAATGGACCAAGTTAAAGTAACCAAGTAAAAGCTTACACTAACAAGAACAACTCACCCGTCGTAAATGTTATGAAAAAAATAAAGAGTTTGACACAATTTGTAATGCTTAAAAATTATATCTCTCTCTGTTTTGACTATTAACAAAAAAGCCTACGACACCCGGTATTCCCAGGCGGTCTCCCATCCAAGTACTGACCGGGGCCCGACGCTGCTTAACTTCGGTGATCGGACGAGAACCGGTGTATTCAACGTAGTATGGTCGTAGGCAATAACACGTGGCTTTTTGTTAATATTTATGGACAACATTGTCTGCCATCATTAGCATATTTCAAAACATTATGCAGCGAGTCATTACTGATGGAAAATAAGTTCCTTTCTCTCCCCGAACACATCGCTAAGAGGCCAATCAATGAAGCTGAACAACATTCGCACAAGGGACCAAACTAGACATTTTGGAACGTACCCCAGAAAAGAAAACACACGAAAAATGTTCTTTTACCCCAAAACCGACTTGCTGCCTTTTTCGCGAAGCACTTTATGACCTAGTGACCAATTAGAGAACAAGTGACCAACTTACAAAGTGAACACGTGTCCAGGTGATGAAGTGACAAAGTAGTAAGTGACCAGCGGCATAGCGACCAAGTGACCGGATGATCAAGTGCACAACACTAGCTAGTGAAGCTTGGTGATAAATTGACCAAGTGATCATGATGACAGTGATCGACCGAATGGACCAAGTTAAAGTAACCAAGTAAAAGCTTACACTAACAAGAACAACTCACCCGTCGTAAATGTTATGAAAAAAATAAAGAGTTTGACACAATTTGTAATGCTTAAAAATTATATCTCTCTCTGTTTTGACTATTAACAAAAAAGCCTACGACACCCGGTATTCCCAGGGCGGTCTCCCATCCAAGTACTGACCGGGCCCGACGCTGCTTAACTTCGGTGATCGGACGAGAACCGGTGTATTCAACGTAGTATGGTCGTAGGCAATAACACGTGGCTTTTGTTAATATTATGGACAACATTGTCTGCCATCATTAGCATATTTCAAAACATTATGCAGCGAGTCATTACTGATGGAAAATAAGTTCCTTTCTCTCCCCGAACACATCGCTAAGAGGCCAATCAATGAAGCTGAACAACATTCGCACAAGGACCAAACTAGACATTTTGGAACGTACCCAGAAAAGAAAACACACGAAAAATGTTCTTTTACCCCAAAACCGACTTGCTGCTTTTTCGCGAAGCACTTTATGACCTAGTGACCAATTAGAGAACAAGTGACCAACTTACAAAGTGAACACGTGTCCAGGTGATGAAGTGACAAAGTAGTAAGTGACCAGCGGCATAGCGACCAAGTGACCGGATGATCAAGTGCACAACACTAGCTAGTGAAGCTTGGTGATAAATTGACCAAGTGATCATGATGACAGTGATCGACCGAATGGACCAAGTTAAAGTAACCAAGTAAAAGCTTACACTAACAAGAACAACTCACCCGTCGTAAATGTTATGAAAAAAATAAAGAGTTTGACACAATTTGTAATGCTTAAAAATTATATCTCTCTCTGTTTTGACTATTAACAAAAAAGCCTACGACACCCGGTATTCCCAGGCGGTCTCCCATCCAAGTACTGACCGGCCCGACGCTGCTTAACTTCGGTGATCGGACGAGAACCGGTGTATTCACGTAGTATGGTCGTAGGCAATAACACGTGGCTTTTGTTAATATTTATGGACAACAATTGTCTGCCATCATTAGCATATTTCAAAACATTATGCAGCGAGTCATTACTGATGGAAAATAAGTTCCTTTCTCTCCCCGAACACATCGCTAAGAGGCCAATCAATGAAGCTGAACAACATTCGCACAAGGACCAAACTAGACATTTTGGAACGTACCCCAGAAAAGAAAACACACGAAAATGTTCTTTTACCCCAAAACCGACTTGCTGCCTTTTTCGCGAAGCACTTTATGACCTAGTGACCAATTAGAGAACAAGTGACCAACTTACAAGTGAACACGTGTCCAGGTGATGAAGTGACAAAGTAGTAAGTGACCAGCGGCATAGCGACCAAGTGACCGGATGATCAAGTGCACAACACTAGCTAGTGAAGCTTGGTGATAAATTGACCAAGTGATCATGATGACAGTGATCGACCGAATGGACCAAGTTAAAGTAACCAAGTAAAAGCTTACACTAACAAGAACAACTCACCCGTCGTAAATGTTATGAAAAAAATAAAGAGTTTGACACAATTTGTAATGCTTAAAAATTATATCTCTCTCTGTTTTGACTATTAACAAAAAAGCCTACGACACCCGGTATTCCCAGGCGGTCTCCCATCCAAGTACTGACGGGCCCCGACGCTGCTTAACTTCGGTGATCGGACGAGAACCGGTGTATTCAACGTAGTATGGTCGTAGGCAATAACACGTGGGCTTTTGTTAATATTTATGGACAACATTGTCTGCCATCATTAGCATATTTCAAAACATTATGCAGCGAGTCATTACTGATGGAAAATAAGTTCCTTTCTCTCCCCGAACACATCGCTAAGAGGCCAATCAATGAAGCTGAACAACATTCGCACAAGGACCAAACTAGACATTTTGGAACGTACCCCAGAAAAGAAAACACACGAAAAATGTTCTTTTACCCCAAAACCGACTTGCTGCCTTTTTCGCGAAGCACTTTATGACCTAGTGACCAATTAGAGAACAAGTGACCAACTTACAAAGTGAACACGTGTCCAGGTGATGAAGTGACAAGTAGTAAGTGACCAGCGCATAGCGACCAAGTGACCGGATGATCAAGTGCACAACACTAGCTAGTGAAGCTTGGTGATAAATTGACCAAGTGATCATGATGACAGTGATCGACCGAATGGACCAAGTTAAAGTAACCAAGTAAAAGCTTACACTAACAAGAACAACTCACCCGTCGTAAATGTTATGAAAAAATAAAGAGTTTGACACAATTTGTAATGCTTAAAATTATATCTCTCTCTGTTTTGACTATTAACAAAAAAGCCTACGACACCCGGTATTCCCAGGCGGTCTCCCATCCAAGTACTGACCGGGCCCGACGCTGCTTAACTTCGGTGATCGGACGAGAACCGGTGTATTCAACGTAGTATGGTCGTAGGCAATAACACGTGGCTTTTGTTAATATTTATGGACAACATTGTCTGCCATCATTAGCATATTTCAAAACATTATGCAGCGAGTCATTACTGATGGAAAATAAGTTCCTTTCTCTCCCCGAACACATCGCTAAGAGGCCAATCAATGAAGCTGAACAACATTCGCACAAGGACCAAACTAGACATTTTGGAACGTACCCCAGAAAAGAAAACACACGAAAAATGTTCTTTTACCCCAAAACCGACTTGCTGCCTTTTTCGCGAAGCACTTTATGACCTAGTGACCAATTAGAGAACAAGTGACCAACTTACAAAGTGAACACGTGTCCAGGTGATGAAGTGACAAAGTAGTAAGTGACCAGCGGCATAGCGACCAAGTGACCGGATGATCAAGTGCACAACACTAGCTAGTGAAGCTTGGTGATAAATTGACCAAGTGATCATGATGACAGTGATCGACCGAATGGACCAAGTTAAAGTAACCAAGTAAAAGCTTACACTAACAAGAACAACTCACCCGTCGTAAATGTTATGAAAAAAATAAAGAGTTTGACACAATTTGTAATGCTTAAAAATTATATCTCTCTCTGTTTTGACTATTAACAAAAAAGCCTACGACACCCGGTATTCCCAGGCGGTCTCCCATCCAAGTACTGACCGGGCCCGACGCTGCTTAACTTCGGTGATCGGACGAGAACCGGTGTATTCAACGTAGTATGGTCGTAGGCAATAACACGTGGCTTTTGTTAATATTTATGGACAACATTGTCTGCCATCATTAGCATATTTCAAAACATTATGCAGCGAGTCATTACTGATGGAAAATAAGTTCCTTTCTCTCCCCGAACACATCGCTAAGAGGCCAATCAATGAAGCTGAACAACATTCGCACAAGGACCAAACTAGACATTTTGGAACGTACCCCAGAAAAGAAAACACACGAAAAATGTTCTTTTACCCCAAAACCGACTTGCTGCCTTTTTCGCGAAGCACTTTATGACCTAGTGACCAATTAGAGAACAAGTGACCAACTTACAAAGTGAACACGTGTCCAGGTGATGAAGTGACAAAGTAGTAAGTGACCAGCGGCATAGCGACCAAGTGACCGGATGATCAAGTGCACAACACTAGCTAGTGAAGCTTGGTGATAAATTGACCAAGTGATCATGATGACAGTGATCGACCGAATGGACCAAGTTAAAGTAACCAAGTAAAAGCTTACACTAACAAGAACAACTCACCCGTCGTAAATGTTATGAAAAAAATAAAGAGTTTGACACAATTTGTAATGCTTAAAAATTATATCTCTCTCTGTTTTGACTATTAACAAAAAAGCCTACGACACCCGGTATTCCCAGGCGGTCTCCCATCCAAGTACTGACCGGGCCCGACGCTGCTTAACTTCGGTGATCGGACGAGAACCGGTGTATTCAACGTAGTATGGTCGTAGGCAATAACACGTGGCTTTTGTTAATATTTATGGACAACATTGTCTGCCATCATTAGCATATTTCAAAACATTATGCAGCGAGTCATTACTGATGGAAAATAAGTTCCTTTCTCTCCCCGAACACATCGCTAAGAGGCCAATCAATGAAGCTGAACAACATTCGCACAAGGACCAAACTAGACATTTTGGAACGTACCCCAGAAAAGAAAACACACGAAAAATGTTCTTTTACCCCAAAACCGACTTGCTGCCTTTTTCGCGAAGCACTTTATGACCTAGTGACCAATTAGAGAACAAGTGACCAACTTACAAAGTGAACACGTGTCCAGGTGATGAAGTGACAAAGTAGTAAGTGACCAGCGGCATAGCGACCAAGTGACCGGATGATCAAGTGCACAACACTAGCTAGTGAAGCTTGGTGATAAATTGACCAAGTGATCATGATGACAGTGATCGACCGAATGGACCAAGTTAAAGTAACCAAGTAAAAGCTTACACTAACAAGAACAACTCACCCGTCGTAAATGTTATGAAAAAAATAAAGAGTTTGACACAATTTGTAATGCTTAAAAATTATATCTCTCTCTGTTTTGACTATTAACAAAAAAGCCTACGACACCCGGTATTCCCAGGCGGTCTCCCATCCAAGTACTGACCGGGCCCGACGCTGCTTAACTTCGGTGATCGGACGAGAACCGGTGTATTCAACGTAGTATGGTCGTAGGCAATAACACGTGGCTTTTGTTAATATTTATGGACAACATTGTCTGCCATCATTAGCATATTTCAAAACATTATGCAGCGAGTCATTACTGATGGAAAATAAGTTCCTTTCTCTCCCCGAACACATCGCTAAGAGGCCAATCAATGAAGCTGAACAACATTCGCACAAGGACCAAACTAGACATTTTGGAACGTACCCCAGAAAAGAAAACACACGAAAAATGTTCTTTTACCCCAAAACCGACTTGCTGCCTTTTTCGCGAAGCACTTTATGACCTAGTGACCAATTAGAGAACAAGTGACCAACTTACAAAGTGAACACGTGTCCAGGTGATGAAGTGACAAAGTAGTAAGTGACCAGCGGCATAGCGACCAAGTGACCGGATGATCAAGTGCACAACACTAGCTAGTGAAGCTTGGTGATAAATTGACCAAGTGATCATGATGACAGTGATCGACCGAATGGACCAAGTTAAAGTAACCAAGTAAAAGCTTACACTAACAAGAACAACTCACCCGTCGTAAATGTTATGAAAAAAATAAAGAGTTTGACACAATTTGTAATGCTTAAAAATTATATCTCTCTCTGTTTTGACTATTAACAAAAAAGCCTACGACACCCGGTATTCCCAGGCGGTCTCCCATCCAAGTACTGACCGGGCCCGACGCTGCTTAACTTCGGTGATCGGACGAGAACCGGTGTATTCAACGTAGTATGGTCGTAGGCAATAACACGTGGCTTTTGTTAATATTTATGGACAACATTGTCTGCCATCATTAGCATATTTCAAAACATTATGCAGCGAGTCATTACTGATGGAAAATAAGTTCCTTTCTCTCCCCGAACACATCGCTAAGAGGCCAATCAATGAAGCTGAACAACATTCGCACAAGGACCAAACTAGACATTTTGGAACGTACCCCAGAAAAGAAAACACACGAAAAATGTTCTTTTACCCCAAAACCGACTTGCTGCCTTTTTCGCGAAGCACTTTATGACCTAGTGACCAATTAGAGAACAAGTGACCAACTTACAAAGTGAACACGTGTCCAGGTGATGAAGTGACAAAGTAGTAAGTGACCAGCGGCATAGCGACCAAGTGACCGGATGATCAAGTGCACAACACTAGCTAGTGAAGCTTGGTGATAAATTGACCAAGTGATCATGATGACAGTGATCGACCGAATGGACCAAGTTAAAGTAACCAAGTAAAAGCTTACACTAACAAGAACAACTCACCCGTCGTAAATGTTATGAAAAAAATAAAGAGTTTGACACAATTTGTAATGCTTAAAAATTATATCTCTCTCTGTTTTGACTATTAACAAAAAAGCCTACGACACCCGGTATTCCCAGGCGGTCTCCCATCCAAGTACTGACCGGGCCCGACGCTGCTTAACTTCGGTGATCGGACGAGAACCGGTGTATTCAACGTAGTATGGTCGTAGGCAATAACACGTGGCTTTTGTTAATATTTATGGACAACATTGTCTGCCATCATTAGCATATTTCAAAACATTATGCAGCGAGTCATTACTGATGGAAAATAAGTTCCTTTCTCTCCCCGAACACATCGCTAAGAGGCCAATCAATGAAGCTGAACAACATTCGCACAAGGACCAAACTAGACATTTTGGAACGTACCCCAGAAAAGAAAACACACGAAAAATGTTCTTTTACCCCAAAACCGACTTGCTGCCTTTTTCGCGAAGCACTTTATGACCTAGTGACCAATTAGAGAACAAGTGACCAACTTACAAAGTGAACACGTGTCCAGGTGATGAAGTGACAAAGTAGTAAGTGACCAGCGGCATAGCGACCAAGTGACCGGATGATCAAGTGCACAACACTAGCTAGTGAAGCTTGGTGATAAATTGACCAAGTGATCATGATGACAGTGATCGACCGAATGGACCAAGTTAAAGTAACCAAGTAAAAGCTTACACTAACAAGAACAACTCACCCGTCGTAAATGTTATGAAAAAAATAAAGAGTTTGACACAATTTGTAATGCTTAAAAATTATATCTCTCTCTGTTTTGACTATTAACAAAAAAGCCTACGACACCCGGTATTCCCAGGCGGTCTCCCATCCAAGTACTGACCGGGCCCGACGCTGCTTAACTTCGGTGATCGGACGAGAACCGGTGTATTCAACGTAGTATGGTCGTAGGCAATAACACGTGGCTTTTGTTAATATTTATGGACAACATTGTCTGCCATCATTAGCATATTTCAAAACATTATGCAGCGAGTCATTACTGATGGAAAATAAGTTCCTTTCTCTCCCCGAACACATCGCTAAGAGGCCAATCAATGAAGCTGAACAACATTCGCACAAGGACCAAACTAGACATTTTGGAACGTACCCCAGAAAAGAAAACACACGAAAAATGTTCTTTTACCCCAAAACCGACTTGCTGCCTTTTTCGCGAAGCACTTTATGACCTAGTGACCAATTAGAGAACAAGTGACCAACTTACAAAGTGAACACGTGTCCAGGTGATGAAGTGACAAAGTAGTAAGTGACCAGCGGCATAGCGACCAAGTGACCGGATGATCAAGTGCACAACACTAGCTAGTGAAGCTTGGTGATAAATTGACCAAGTGATCATGATGACAGTGATCGACCGAATGGACCAAGTTAAAGTAACCAAGTAAAAGCTTACACTAACAAGAACAACTCACCCGTCGTAAATGTTATGAAAAAAATAAAGAGTTTGACACAATTTGTAATGCTTAAAAATTATATCTCTCTCTGTTTTGACTATTAACAAAAAAGCCTACGACACCCGGTATTCCCAGGCGGTCTCCCATCCAAGTACTGACCGGGCCCGACGCTGCTTAACTTCGGTGATCGGACGAGAACCGGTGTATTCAACGTAGTATGGTCGTAGGCAATAACACGTGGCTTTTGTTAATATTTATGGACAACATTGTCTGCCATCATTAGCATATTTCAAAACATTATGCAGCGAGTCATTACTGATGGAAAATAAGTTCCTTTCTCTCCCCGAACACATCGCTAAGAGGCCAATCAATGAAGCTGAACAACATTCGCACAAGGACCAAACTAGACATTTTGGAACGTACCCCAGAAAAGAAAACACACGAAAAATGTTCTTTTACCCCAAAACCGACTTGCTGCCTTTTTCGCGAAGCACTTTATGACCTAGTGACCAATTAGAGAACAAGTGACCAACTTACAAAGTGAACACGTGTCCAGGTGATGAAGTGACAAAGTAGTAAGTGACCAGCGGCATAGCGACCAAGTGACCGGATGATCAAGTGCACAACACTAGCTAGTGAAGCTTGGTGATAAATTGACCAAGTGATCATGATGACAGTGATCGACCGAATGGACCAAGTTAAAGTAACCAAGTAAAAGCTTACACTAACAAGAACAACTCACCCGTCGTAAATGTTATGAAAAAAATAAAGAGTTTGACACAATTTGTAATGCTTAAAAATTATATCTCTCTCTGTTTTGACTATTAACAAAAAAGCCTACGACACCCGGTATTCCCAGGCGGTCTCCCATCCAAGTACTGACCGGGCCCGACGCTGCTTAACTTCGGTGATCGGACGAGAACCGGTGTATTCAACGTAGTATGGTCGTAGGCAATAACACGTGGCTTTTGTTAATATTTATGGACAACATTGTCTGCCATCATTAGCATATTTCAAAACATTATGCAGCGAGTCATTACTGATGGAAAATAAGTTCCTTTCTCTCCCCGAACACATCGCTAAGAGGCCAATCAATGAAGCTGAACAACATTCGCACAAGGACCAAACTAGACATTTTGGAACGTACCCCAGAAAAGAAAACACACGAAAAATGTTCTTTTACCCCAAAACCGACTTGCTGCCTTTTTCGCGAAGCACTTTATGACCTAGTGACCAATTAGAGAACAAGTGACCAACTTACAAAGTGAACACGTGTCCAGGTGATGAAGTGACAAAGTAGTAAGTGACCAGCGGCATAGCGACCAAGTGACCGGATGATCAAGTGCACAACACTAGCTAGTGAAGCTTGGTGATAAATTGACCAAGTGATCATGATGACAGTGATCGACCGAATGGACCAAGTTAAAGTAACCAAGTAAAAGCTTACACTAACAAGAACAACTCACCCGTCGTAAATGTTATGAAAAAAATAAAGAGTTTGACACAATTTGTAATGCTTAAAAATTATATCTCTCTCTGTTTTGACTATTAACAAAAAAGCCTACGACACCCGGTATTCCCAGGCGGTCTCCCATCCAAGTACTGACCGGGCCCGACGCTGCTTAACTTCGGTGATCGGACGAGAACCGGTGTATTCAACGTAGTATGGTCGTAGGCAATAACACGTGGCTTTTGTTAATATTTATGGACAACATTGTCTGCCATCATTAGCATATTTCAAAACATTATGCAGCGAGTCATTACTGATGGAAAATAAGTTCCTTTCTCTCCCCGAACACATCGCTAAGAGGCCAATCAATGAAGCTGAACAACATTCGCACAAGGACCAAACTAGACATTTTGGAACGTACCCCAGAAAAGAAAACACACGAAAAATGTTCTTTTACCCCAAAACCGACTTGCTGCCTTTTTCGCGAAGCACTTTATGACCTAGTGACCAATTAGAGAACAAGTGACCAACTTACAAAGTGAACACGTGTCCAGGTGATGAAGTGACAAAGTAGTAAGTGACCAGCGGCATAGCGACCAAGTGACCGGATGATCAAGTGCACAACACTAGCTAGTGAAGCTTGGTGATAAATTGACCAAGTGATCATGATGACAGTGATCGACCGAATGGACCAAGTTAAAGTAACCAAGTAAAAGCTTACACTAACAAGAACAACTCACCCGTCGTAAATGTTATGAAAAAAATAAAGAGTTTGACACAATTTGTAATGCTTAAAAATTATATCTCTCTCTGTTTTGACTATTAACAAAAAAGCCTACGACACCCGGTATTCCCAGGCGGTCTCCCATCCAAGTACTGACCGGGCCCGACGCTGCTTAACTTCGGTGATCGGACGAGAACCGGTGTATTCAACGTAGTATGGTCGTAGGCAATAACACGTGGCTTTTGTTAATATTTATGGACAACATTGTCTGCCATCATTAGCATATTTCAAAACATTATGCAGCGAGTCATTACTGATGGAAAATAAGTTCCTTTCTCTCCCCGAACACATCGCTAAGAGGCCAATCAATGAAGCTGAACAACATTCGCACAAGGACCAAACTAGACATTTTGGAACGTACCCCAGAAAAGAAAACACACGAAAAATGTTCTTTTACCCCAAAACCGACTTGCTGCCTTTTTCGCGAAGCACTTTATGACCTAGTGACCAATTAGAGAACAAGTGACCAACTTACAAAGTGAACACGTGTCCAGGTGATGAAGTGACAAAGTAGTAAGTGACCAGCGGCATAGCGACCAAGTGACCGGATGATCAAGTGCACAACACTAGCTAGTGAAGCTTGGTGATAAATTGACCAAGTGATCATGATGACAGTGATCGACCGAATGGACCAAGTTAAAGTAACCAAGTAAAAGCTTACACTAACAAGAACAACTCACCCGTCGTAAATGTTATGAAAAAAATAAAGAGTTTGACACAATTTGTAATGCTTAAAAATTATATCTCTCTCTGTTTTGACTATTAACAAAAAAGCCTACGACACCCGGTATTCCCAGGCGGTCTCCCATCCAAGTACTGACCGGGCCCGACGCTGCTTAACTTCGGTGATCGGACGAGAACCGGTGTATTCAACGTAGTATGGTCGTAGGCAATAACACGTGGCTTTTGTTAATATTTATGGACAACATTGTCTGCCATCATTAGCATATTTCAAAACATTATGCAGCGAGTCATTACTGATGGAAAATAAGTTCCTTTCTCTCCCCGAACACATCGCTAAGAGGCCAATCAATGAAGCTGAACAACATTCGCACAAGGACCAAACTAGACATTTTGGAACGTACCCCAGAAAAGAAAACACACGAAAAATGTTCTTTTACCCCAAAACCGACTTGCTGCCTTTTTCGCGAAGCACTTTATGACCTAGTGACCAATTAGAGAACAAGTGACCAACTTACAAAGTGAACACGTGTCCAGGTGATGAAGTGACAAAGTAGTAAGTGACCAGCGGCATAGCGACCAAGTGACCGGATGATCAAGTGCACAACACTAGCTAGTGAAGCTTGGTGATAAATTGACCAAGTGATCATGATGACAGTGATCGACCGAATGGACCAAGTTAAAGTAACCAAGTAAAAGCTTACACTAACAAGAACAACTCACCCGTCGTAAATGTTATGAAAAAAATAAAGAGTTTGACACAATTTGTAATGCTTAAAAATTATATCTCTCTCTGTTTTGACTATTAACAAAAAAGCCTACGACACCCGGTATTCCCAGGCGGTCTCCCATCCAAGTACTGACCGGGCCCGACGCTGCTTAACTTCGGTGATCGGACGAGAACCGGTGTATTCAACGTAGTATGGTCGTAGGCAATAACACGTGGCTTTTGTTAATATTTATGGACAACATTGTCTGCCATCATTAGCATATTTCAAAACATTATGCAGCGAGTCATTACTGATGGAAAATAAGTTCCTTTCTCTCCCCGAACACATCGCTAAGAGGCCAATCAATGAAGCTGAACAACATTCGCACAAGGACCAAACTAGACATTTTGGAACGTACCCCAGAAAAGAAAACACACGAAAAATGTTCTTTTACCCCAAAACCGACTTGCTGCCTTTTTCGCGAAGCACTTTATGACCTAGTGACCAATTAGAGAACAAGTGACCAACTTACAAAGTGAACACGTGTCCAGGTGATGAAGTGACAAAGTAGTAAGTGACCAGCGGCATAGCGACCAAGTGACCGGATGATCAAGTGCACAACACTAGCTAGTGAAGCTTGGTGATAAATTGACCAAGTGATCATGATGACAGTGATCGACCGAATGGACCAAGTTAAAGTAACCAAGTAAAAGCTTACACTAACAAGAACAACTCACCCGTCGTAAATGTTATGAAAAAAATAAAGAGTTTGACACAATTTGTAATGCTTAAAAATTATATCTCTCTCTGTTTTGACTATTAACAAAAAAGCCTACGACACCCGGTATTCCCAGGCGGTCTCCCATCCAAGTACTGACCGGGCCCGACGCTGCTTAACTTCGGTGATCGGACGAGAACCGGTGTATTCAACGTAGTATGGTCGTAGGCAATAACACGTGGCTTTTGTTAATATTTATGGACAACATTGTCTGCCATCATTAGCATATTTCAAAACATTATGCAGCGAGTCATTACTGATGGAAAATAAGTTCCTTTCTCTCCCCGAACACATCGCTAAGAGGCCAATCAATGAAGCTGAACAACATTCGCACAAGGACCAAACTAGACATTTTGGAACGTACCCCAGAAAAGAAAACACACGAAAAATGTTCTTTTACCCCAAAACCGACTTGCTGCCTTTTTCGCGAAGCACTTTATGACCTAGTGACCAATTAGAGAACAAGTGACCAACTTACAAAGTGAACACGTGTCCAGGTGATGAAGTGACAAAGTAGTAAGTGACCAGCGGCATAGCGACCAAGTGACCGGATGATCAAGTGCACAACACTAGCTAGTGAAGCTTGGTGATAAATTGACCAAGTGATCATGATGACAGTGATCGACCGAATGGACCAAGTTAAAGTAACCAAGTAAAAGCTTACACTAACAAGAACAACTCACCCGTCGTAAATGTTATGAAAAAAATAAAGAGTTTGACACAATTTGTAATGCTTAAAAATTATATCTCTCTCTGTTTTGACTATTAACAAAAAAGCCTACGACACCCGGTATTCCCAGGCGGTCTCCCATCCAAGTACTGACCGGGCCCGACGCTGCTTAACTTCGGTGATCGGACGAGAACCGGTGTATTCAACGTAGTATGGTCGTAGGCAATAACACGTGGCTTTTGTTAATATTTATGGACAACATTGTCTGCCATCATTAGCATATTTCAAAACATTATGCAGCGAGTCATTACTGATGGAAAATAAGTTCCTTTCTCTCCCCGAACACATCGCTAAGAGGCCAATCAATGAAGCTGAACAACATTCGCACAAGGACCAAACTAGACATTTTGGAACGTACCCCAGAAAAGAAAACACACGAAAAATGTTCTTTTACCCCAAAACCGACTTGCTGCCTTTTTCGCGAAGCACTTTATGACCTAGTGACCAATTAGAGAACAAGTGACCAACTTACAAAGTGAACACGTGTCCAGGTGATGAAGTGACAAAGTAGTAAGTGACCAGCGGCATAGCGACCAAGTGACCGGATGATCAAGTGCACAACACTAGCTAGTGAAGCTTGGTGATAAATTGACCAAGTGATCATGATGACAGTGATCGACCGAATGGACCAAGTTAAAGTAACCAAGTAAAAGCTTACACTAACAAGAACAACTCACCCGTCGTAAATGTTATGAAAAAAATAAAGAGTTTGACACAATTTGTAATGCTTAAAAATTATATCTCTCTCTGTTTTGACTATTAACAAAAAAGCCTACGACACCCGGTATTCCCAGGCGGTCTCCCATCCAAGTACTGACCGGGCCCGACGCTGCTTAACTTCGGTGATCGGACGAGAACCGGTGTATTCAACGTAGTATGGTCGTAGGCAATAACACGTGGCTTTTGTTAATATTTATGGACAACATTGTCTGCCATCATTAGCATATTTCAAAACATTATGCAGCGAGTCATTACTGATGGAAAATAAGTTCCTTTCTCTCCCCGAACACATCGCTAAGAGGCCAATCAATGAAGCTGAACAACATTCGCACAAGGACCAAACTAGACATTTTGGAACGTACCCCAGAAAAGAAAACACACGAAAAATGTTCTTTTACCCCAAAACCGACTTGCTGCCTTTTTCGCGAAGCACTTTATGACCTAGTGACCAATTAGAGAACAAGTGACCAACTTACAAAGTGAACACGTGTCCAGGTGATGAAGTGACAAAGTAGTAAGTGACCAGCGGCATAGCGACCAAGTGACCGGATGATCAAGTGCACAACACTAGCTAGTGAAGCTTGGTGATAAATTGACCAAGTGATCATGATGACAGTGATCGACCGAATGGACCAAGTTAAAGTAACCAAGTAAAAGCTTACACTAACAAGAACAACTCACCCGTCGTAAATGTTATGAAAAAAATAAAGAGTTTGACACAATTTGTAATGCTTAAAAATTATATCTCTCTCTGTTTTGACTATTAACAAAAAAGCCTACGACACCCGGTATTCCCAGGCGGTCTCCCATCCAAGTACTGACCGGGCCCGACGCTGCTTAACTTCGGTGATCGGACGAGAACCGGTGTATTCAACGTAGTATGGTCGTAGGCAATAACACGTGGCTTTTGTTAATATTTATGGACAACATTGTCTGCCATCATTAGCATATTTCAAAACATTATGCAGCGAGTCATTACTGATGGAAAATAAGTTCCTTTCTCTCCCCGAACACATCGCTAAGAGGCCAATCAATGAAGCTGAACAACATTCGCACAAGGACCAAACTAGACATTTTGGAACGTACCCCAGAAAAGAAAACACACGAAAAATGTTCTTTTACCCCAAAACCGACTTGCTGCCTTTTTCGCGAAGCACTTTATGACCTAGTGACCAATTAGAGAACAAGTGACCAACTTACAAAGTGAACACGTGTCCAGGTGATGAAGTGACAAAGTAGTAAGTGACCAGCGGCATAGCGACCAAGTGACCGGATGATCAAGTGCACAACACTAGCTAGTGAAGCTTGGTGATAAATTGACCAAGTGATCATGATGACAGTGATCGACCGAATGGACCAAGTTAAAGTAACCAAGTAAAAGCTTACACTAACAAGAACAACTCACCCGTCGTAAATGTTATGAAAAAAATAAAGAGTTTGACACAATTTGTAATGCTTAAAAATTATATCTCTCTCTGTTTTGACTATTAACAAAAAAGCCTACGACACCCGGTATTCCCAGGCGGTCTCCCATCCAAGTACTGACCGGGCCCGACGCTGCTTAACTTCGGTGATCGGACGAGAACCGGTGTATTCAACGTAGTATGGTCGTAGGCAATAACACGTGGCTTTTGTTAATATTTATGGACAACATTGTCTGCCATCATTAGCATATTTCAAAACATTATGCAGCGAGTCATTACTGATGGAAAATAAGTTCCTTTCTCTCCCCGAACACATCGCTAAGAGGCCAATCAATGAAGCTGAACAACATTCGCACAAGGACCAAACTAGACATTTTGGAACGTACCCCAGAAAAGAAAACACACGAAAAATGTTCTTTTACCCCAAAACCGACTTGCTGCCTTTTTCGCGAAGCACTTTATGACCTAGTGACCAATTAGAGAACAAGTGACCAACTTACAAAGTGAACACGTGTCCAGGTGATGAAGTGACAAAGTAGTAAGTGACCAGCGGCATAGCGACCAAGTGACCGGATGATCAAGTGCACAACACTAGCTAGTGAAGCTTGGTGATAAATTGACCAAGTGATCATGATGACAGTGATCGACCGAATGGACCAAGTTAAAGTAACCAAGTAAAAGCTTACACTAACAAGAACAACTCACCCGTCGTAAATGTTATGAAAAAAATAAAGAGTTTGACACAATTTGTAATGCTTAAAAATTATATCTCTCTCTGTTTTGACTATTAACAAAAAAGCCTACGACACCCGGTATTCCCAGGCGGTCTCCCATCCAAGTACTGACCGGGCCCGACGCTGCTTAACTTCGGTGATCGGACGAGAACCGGTGTATTCAACGTAGTATATAAAATGTGCTTTTACCCAAAACCGACTTGCTGCCAGTTTTCGCGAAGCACTTGTCCACTTCCTCGGTCAAGTAGGGCTAACTTTAACGCCTAAATTTATCGAGTTTCCTCAAAAGTTGAAGCACTGAACCCACGGGTTGTGATAGATTCTTATATTTACACAATCTATTAATTACCTGACCCCGAAGACGTTATAATTCAAAATATACTGTGGGTTTACAAATTATGATAATGAGCTTGGCGCACGAATATTTGTCCACCGAGTACAATGTACTGTTGGGCGTTGCGCCCTCAAGAGTTCACAGTTTGCGATGGGTACGGCGACTGCGACTGCGACGGCAACATTTCCGTCGCTGTCAGCGATGTCGGCCGTGAACCGGGTTTTTATGCACAAGTTAAAGGGACTCAAATAATTCTAGACAATAGCTGGGCGTGTAAAGAAGTCACTTCGATGTGAAAGTTTTAATTTAATTTGTTTCACTAATAATTTTACAATTTGTATTAATCAAAACCTGAAATTTTATTTTTTTAAACAAACAAATATTTTCAAGAAATTGTTTGAATAGAATTTTAAAAAGAATATTTGATTTTAGAAAAAAAAAACCCGCAATTTCCATGTTCGAGTTGATATCTCGTTTTCGATATGTGCGACTCTGATCTTGCACGGTCTATAAACCAAAGCAAATAATATCAGCTCTACAAAGTCACATTGAGTTTATTGTGATGCACCCATTTTCCCTTTCGTCCATCCAAAAACGACATTGGAAACGGATTTTATTTGAGGCATTGGATGGTGATGTATCACATGTACATTCAGTGTGCGTATAGCTCATTATGATAACCTGTCTTGCTATTAATTATACTGCCGCGGAGTAGATTTTTGACTTACTTTTAGAGACTTATTTTAGTTCTGAACAGAACTGTCCTGCTTATATATATAGGCCTACTTCACAGAAATGTACTAAATATACATTATGTTGTTACCGCAAACGTAGTACCCATTGGTAAGAAAATACATTCGTTATTGATTTTAACCTTTGAAGTAAAAAAAGTAAAAAAAAGTGTAAGAATGGTTACATTTTAGCAATTCTAGCCAAGTTCTGACAGCAAATAGGCTAATAAGGGAGTTTTTAAATTATGAACGTGAATTATGAAGAAGAAGTAGTTAGGTCTAACCATAAAGAAAGGACTGTCCTTTACTCTATGGTCTAACTATCACGTAATAAACCAAGACAATGTTTAACTTTCAAATACAATTGCATAATGTAAAAAGAAACTAACATTTAGAAGCTATACCCTTTACCCAGTAGTCCGTTATGTGACGAAATGGTTCATGCTGGCTGATTTACTCAAGCGCTGGTATTGCGGTGTTGATTTCATGTATCGGAGTAAGTTTGTAGACAAACTTGGTCAAAATAATGTGAGATAAATTTCTGAACAGGATTAGGAAATATTGTCAACAAAATTTTTAGAAAAAAAATATATATAGTCTTATTACACTTATAACAATTGTGATCTTGCCAGCTGAAGAGGTCTCTCCTGGTTTACAAAGTCTGGATTTTATTCAAGTGGTTGTAAAAAGTCAGATGAAATAAATCCTTGTAATTATGAGTAAAGACATACCCAACAGTAGACGTGGTTCATTGGTCAAGAGAGACCTCCCCAATAGGCCTAACCTTGCAAGAACTCAAAGGACCAAGTTTCATGGCCTCAGATTTATACCGCTATATATAGCAAGAATTCCACTGGTTTCCAATAATAGACATTTAAATAAAAGAGCCGTATCCACGTATTCGGTCTCAAAAGGTTCAATTGTTGCGATTAGGGGAATTCAATCCGCCAGTTTTAAAGTTTCCAATTTAAAGACTAAAAGTTCAAAGTTCACAAAATGATGATTTTAATTTTGTCACTATACTCAACAGTTAAATCCATAACATAACAACAAATTCAAAAAGGGTTGAATACAACTTCGGTCCTTCCAACAGAATTGTCATCTTAGTTATCTAATGAATGCACACAAGGTTCTTATTGACCACTTATTGTTGGGCTTTTTCAACTTAACTCATGAAATTATTATCACCATTGCACTTAGGCCTGTAACCACTAACTTTAGTTATTAATTATTTGTTTAATTTTCTCTCCGCCCTACGTTCTCTCTACCATTAGTGTACACTAAATCATTCAGGTTCTCGGTCCAAACCTCGCGAGAATAATGGTACAAGTAGTAGTTGCTGACAGTCAAAAGAAAAACGTACTGTTTGCACTATAAAAAAAAGGATTAGATATTACTTTTTCTATTACGGTAAACAAAAAGGGGCCCATGTCACTATAACAGCGGTTACTGGAAACAGGTTGTAATAATTGCATAGGCAGATAAAGAATACTTCATAGTGTTGATGTTTTAGTTTCTGCAATGTACGTATGACTGAACCGCACTAATAGTGGAGCCTCATTAATGAAATGTAACAACAACTTTTTCTGAAAGTCAAACTTTTGAAAGTTATTGCTTTTATGAACTGTTGAAAATGGCCCAATATTGTGCTCCTGCGGTTGTTGACTTTTAACCTGGAGCATTTGGGGGGGGGGGGGGGGGGGGGGGGAGACACTAGCCCTCTCAAAATTTCATTATTTCTATAAAAGGTGTAGGGTCTTTTCTCCAGGGTTTTGTCAGTTTAGTCGTTCAGGGTTGTTTTGGGGGGATGAGCCTGGCTCTAAAGTCAAATGGCTTTACCTACCAAACATTGAAGGAAAATGAAGTTTAGCTGTCAGAAAAATGTTGTTTGTTTTCAAGAGGCTGAGAAACTTGTGAAAACAATTAATCGAGTATTTTTGAATATAATTTACCTTTGGTTGGCATAGGGAGTTTATAGTGCGGTTCAACATAAGCAATACACATCTATGCCCGGCCGTATGGGTGCACTCTTACACTAAATAGGCCAAAATTATACTTTTGCGACAAGCTGATTATCGTAATTTGTATGCCCTCCAAATTCTTGTGAACAATTTGTTGGTGGTCATAATATGCAGTTAATAGATTGTGTAATTATGACAAGTTATCACAACCTGGGAGTACCGTGCTTCAACGTTTGAGGAAATTAAACTGAGAAATTTGGGCTTCAAAGTTGGTCCTGTTCGGTATGGCTTCAAAGTTGGTCCTGTTCGGTATGGCTTCAAAGTTGGTCCTGTTCGGTATGGCTTCATGATAAAACTGGCAGCAAGTCGGTTTAGAAGAAAGCTTATTTTCGAAGTTGTAATCTTCGAGGGTAAGAAGCACAAATTCCAAACGGCTGGCCTACCAAAAATTGTAAAGAAATCTAAATTTTAGTTGTCTGAAATTGATTGGTTCTCCAAGAAGCTCAGAGATTTTGAAGTATTTTTTTTTTTTTTAATTGGTTGCTGGGGGAAGTTTATTTAGTCTGGTGCAGCCGTTTGGTATGCATACCACCACCAACGGCTTTGTTTCTCGCGAAAAAATAGATAAATAGAGGGCGCACTAAAATTGTCACCACAAAAGCACATCTGCCTCATACCTTACAGTACTAATAGGGTCGTATTAGAATTGTCAGCTTTGGCTACGGCTACGGCTGAAAGGGCATCCTGTACGCCCAAGCATGCTCACCGTGACGTCATAGTATTTGAAATGCCCCACCCCATTGCTTATTTCGGATGCAGTCAACGGAATGACGAACACGCACAAAATCCGTGAAGAAACATTTAAAGGGACACGTTACCTTGGATCGGACGAGTTGGTCTATACAAAGCGTTTGTAACCGTTTATTATAAAATGCATATGGTTAGAAAGATATTTTAAAAGTAGAATACAATGATCCACACAAATATGCCTCGAAATTGCATGGTTTTCCTTCACTTTGCGAACTAACACGGTCGGCCATTTTGTGGAGTCAAAAATTTGACTCCACAAAATGGCCGACCGTGTTAGTTCACGATGTAAAAGGAAAACCACACAATTTTGAGGCATATTTGTGCGGATCATTGTATTCTACTTTTAAAATATCTTTCTATAACCATATGCATTTTATAACAAACAGTTACAAACGCTTTTTATAGACCAACTCGTCCGATCCAAGGCAACGTGTCCCTTTTAACGTTATATTCATCACAAATGAATTGTGATTCCTCTTTTAATTAAATTTTCACAGGTTCGTTGGATGTTGTTGTTTTATTAGCAGCTAGCGGAAATTTGTATTTTTATAAATGTTTACGTATTAATGTAGGCCTAAAGGCCCGAAATGAATTTTCCGCTAGTGCATAAGAAAGTGAATTGAATTGAATTGAAATAAATGAATTTACTTTACGTCTTAAACCCATACTAATTTACAGACTATAGGCAGTTTGGCTACAGCGTGTAGTCTTGGTGCAAGACGATCACGTTTGGATTTGTCGAGAGGGGTCGGATTCGTGTTGTAAAAGTGGAATGCCTGACCCAGTGACAGGCACTTGTTGTTTGGGCATACTGGCCCCAGTCTTTCCGACTCCTTCACTTTGGCTATTATAGAAGGATTTGGTACTAAAATAACGGTTGGCTCTTTAATGTGAGAACCACTATGAATGTCCCCTGCACGACCTCAGATGGCACTGTCATCTAATGAGCAATTACTCGGCTTCAAAAAGTGTCACTAATGGGGGAAGGATAGAGAAATCAATGCAGATATTCGCTGCGATCGATCAAAACAGATATTCAGAGGGTCTCTTTCCTGCAAGATGTCGTCGGATCGATCCTTGTTATGATGATCATCTCCACAGCGGATCGATCCTTTTATGATCTTCCCCACGATGACATTGTCTCATAATAACAGCGGCTCGTCAAAAGAAGTCAACAGTGGCCGATTGCTTAACATATTTTGCAGCAAGTGAGAGGGGCTGATTCACGAGTCTGTTTCATCAATCGTTGAGCAGGATTGAGCTTTTTATGGCAGGGCAGCCATATTGGATTTTCTCGAATTCAAACCAAACCAAACCGAGGCTGGAATGGTAAGTCTGATCCTTTTCATGGATCACGAAAATCAGGAACGGTTATTGCAATAGCAGCCACGGAATATGACGTAATGAGCGGGTGCATATAATAGTAAGAGTCGATCTACTGGAATGATTGAAATGCATACAATAAAGAATCTTACAATCAAATGATTGTAAAACTATGTTTTGTTTTGTTTTTTAATTTTATAAAAGATGTCTGCTTTACAGGCTGACTTTAACGGCAAAAACAGAAATAAAGAAAACTGCAGTGGCTGCAGAGGTACCAATGTATGATTTACAAATTGAAAGTTGAAGAATATCGGTTGATCATATTACACATTTACTCCCATCATTTGCAATGTTTTAGTCCAGGCATCTACTGAAAAAAAATATATACATAGCAAATATAAGGGGCTATTGCCTTCAAATCTCTCACACGAATTATTCCTTGCACAAAAACGCCCAGTGTCTTGTATTTAGGAGCAGTGGTGAAAAACCTCACAATATGCATCTGGAAAAATAATCAGCGGAACATACGGTCCGCCATTTTGTGGAGTCCATCTTTGGTTATAGCGGACCGTGTTCTGTCAAAAAAAAAAACGTTTTTGTTATAGCCCAAAAGAGCACAATCCGAAGGCAATGTGGGCCTTTTACATAAATATATCCTCTTGGTAGAAATAAAATATATAAGTTTGAATGGCCTATTTATAAATAAGTTTGAACTAGATGAAGAAGCATTTGGCATTTTTGTATCAAAAGACGTAGGACAGATTTGTATATAACCTAAAAGCATTGAAGTCAGAAACACTTATTAGATATTCCTGAGTTATCCTCAACTCGCTGTAGGGGCCTCAACCTACCCATAGTCTCAAGGGCTACTCCTCTGTGCTGCGCTATGACAGTAAAACAGGGACCTTCATTTGAATTCTTGTTGCAGGCAATTCACGCGGTAAATCCCCCGAGGAGTTCAGGCGAATAATCTGCCGGCCGCAAAGTGGTCGTGACCGGGGAGCGTGATGATCATGCACTGGTTTGGGTGCTACAACGGACTCCTTATAAATAATACTCGGTCCGTACTTTTTTTTTACCTCTTGAAATGCAAGTACTGTAATGCAAAGTAATCAAAATAATATGTAATACCCTTGGTAGGAGAATTGGAAAAGTACTGACCATCGAGGGAAAGACTTCCCGTGGTGTTTGCAATGTAATAAAATAATGAGTTGAGAGGACGTGAGTGTTACGTACGGCCAGCTCTAAAACTTTAAAGCAAAAGGCCCCAAAGTTGGCAGCCAAGGGAATAGCAAAAATATGATAACAAGGGGAAACCAGCAACTGACAAAAAGAAAATGGATGAGACTTATTGTTTGTAATGACAATAAATTAAGGAAGGAATGAACATAAAAACGAGGTGTAGCACCGACCAGCAGTCCGTCCCGAGATTGCCTAAAGGAATAGGAGCAACGATCATAATTATAGCACAGCATCGGCTTTGTGAAGTACGACATGCGCGCCATTTCGGTAAGCAAATGTTTTTGTTACGGCAGTGATAGCAATACTCATTGCCTGGATCTGTTGCATCAAAGAAGTTGCTTACTGAAATAGCGTGCAATGCATACTTCACACACATATTTTCAGCCAGACTTGCCCATTTTAACAAAGCACTGGTTAGGTAGGCCTAAACAAAAATAGATCAAGCTCCAATCCTAACCTAGCCGTAACTCTAACCCAAACCAACCTCAACCCCACCTGTTACAACCTTGAGCTTTTATACTCTAGACATAGGTATTGTCAAAACCTTTGCAAATCCGCTAAACAAAATAAATATACACAGTCCTGACCTTATTCGCTCTTTGCACGGATCCGCCATGTGCGTGTAGAGCCTCGACTTCATGCTTCATTTGTATAGTTATTTATGTATCTGTTTGGATGAAAGTGTCATTACATTATCGTGACAATAAATTAGTGCTTCTATTCACTGCTGTCCCCAATTCGAGGCTCTACATGCAAATGGCTGACCGTGCAAAGGGTGAATACTGCCCTAACCCAATGAACACCAAACCTGAGCCAAACTTCATAGAGCTGCTGAAGCTTAAAAAGTAGCTTAGCACAACAACATTATGCTTACCAGAATAAGGTTACCAACCAAAAAAACATGTCACATAGTATATACCATCTATGACTCATCTTTTTGGTTTGCTCAGCAGAAAGTGTTCAGCAATATTTTCTGCTGAGCAGCTCTTTGAAATTGGGCTCTAAACCTACCACTAACCATAACACCTGCCCGAAACATAATCCTGACTTACATACGCCATAGCCCTGACAACCCTTTCCATAAATCTAAACAACAATTTCAGCCCCTTACCGATTACGAACCCTTCCCTCCCAAATCCTAATCCTAACAGCACCACTAACCTACCACTGACCCTAACCTCACCCCGACCGACCAAAGCCAACTCTTACACCCATCACTAACCCTAAACCAACCGAAAACTAACCTTTCCATACCTTTACACTAACTCTGACAGCACGAATAACCTACCACCGACTAAAACCCTGACCACCCTAACCCTAACTCTAACACCATACAAACCCCGAACCAACCAAAGGCTAACCTGACCGGCCTTAGCCTAACTGTAACACCATCCTTATACCCTAAACCCCAAATTTTAACTCTAAACCCCTTACTCGGAAAGCCCTAACACTACAAAAAAAATACCTCATATTCCTCACCATAAAAACTTTCCTCGTCTTGGCCCTATAACCACCTCAACTCTAATTCTGGTGTCCTATGGAAATCTGTCCCGGGAGATTGTGTCCCCAATGGGAAATTAACATGGGCTGATGAAGGAGGATGATTCAAAAGAGGGCGCTATCAGAAAAAGTTTGTACACAGTTCACCGTATAGGGGACCAGAATCTCCGGGGGGGGGGGGGGGGGGGGGGGGGGGGAGAGACACACAGAATCTCCTGCCATTCTGGCATCCATTCAGTATTTTGTAGTCACCTTCCTAATCAAGAGGGAAACTGTCAAAAATAAAATTTAAAACAATTTCTTGTTATGCTCATAAATTATTTTTTTCAATTTAAAAGGCCGTTGATGTTTGTGTACACTTGCTGAAAGCTTTGAAGTTACATTTCTAAACACCTCTTAAAGTATTGCTTCAAAACCGGAGGCGTACCCCTTGGGGTAAGGATCGCTCGGGGCTCAGGAAGCCATGGGCTTGGTGGTTTTGAGAATTCTATTGGGGCGCTTTTTTCTTTTGGAGATGTGTTTTTATTTCTTTCCCCCGCCTTTCTCACATTTGCAAAGGGTATTAAATAGAGCACTTAATAAGTGTTGTTTGAATAAGATTTGTCTTCTCTTATATTTTTATCTTATCTATTTTGTGTGTGCGGTTTTTTTGCAATTGGTTATTTATAATTTATAGGCTTCTTCCCTTTTATATTAAAGGTAATATTTATTTTTTAAAGGTGACCGTTGAGCTCAGGACGATAATAACATTTAATCGCCCCCCCCCCCCCCTTTTCCAGGGAGAAGTCCCCAGTGTATACCATCGCCACATACCTTTGAAATGCACGAGCACACTGAAGAGAAGAAAGGTTGTGTAAATGAACATCTTAACAACAGTGTCAGTGAGGTGCAAGCGCTGAGGCACGGAACAGCTGAGCCTTGGTAGAAAGAAAAAAAACGACGCAGATTTTTCACCGGCAAACGTCTCCACATGTTCCCGTCCTCGACAGTGCATCGCTCGCGCCGTGCACGCTGCCCTAGCCACCATCCAGGGACCGCGGTGGATGGAATAGGTTCCCGATGGTTAAACATGAAGATGAATTCCACTGGTGTGGTCCTGAATGTTTATTTCAGACCGGCGGAATAGTTGAAAGGGGATGAGGAGCGGCATTCATGTTTTTACATCAATGTTCTGCGACCCGAATTGAAGTCGAAAAGAATCATTATATAGGAACGCAAGAGATGAGTCTCCCACCGAGTCTCAGTTATACATGTATTTCCGGTTTGTGGACCTGAATAAAAACAAAGTACTTCTGAAGACATATTTTGAAAATAAAATACCCCCAAATAGGGGCAATAATTTGTGCTAAGTCACATGCCCTCCTCGGAATTCTCATGATGTTTTTCAGTGATGTGAATATAAGATAGAAGGTGTACTGGCAATGGCGGTCGTCAACATCGGAACAGTAGTTATACCCCTATACCAAGTATATGCCCAATTGATGAAATTGATGGACTACGGTTATCATTTTAAAGATGCAATATCCAGCATCATGCCTGCAGGACTGCACCCTTATAGCCAGCAGCATGATCAGAGCCCAGTTTTCTTCTGAAGACCTTCAGAGCATACTGGTCGAAACGTCGAGGTGTTACACTACCGGTTCTTTTCAGAACCGCCAAAACTCAAAGAGAAATTTCACATACATCGTATAGCAATATTGGTGCTATCTCAAACCTGGATAATTTCTTACTAGATCTCAATATAGTTGTGTACCCGAAAACATATAAAGTATAGCCAGTGTTTTTTTAGTAAAGGGTGAGGGGCATATAATGCATATATTTATAAAGCGCCTTTACAAGGATCAAAGCGCTGTACAATAATAGGAAATTACAAAGAAACAAGAAATACAAAAAAATACAAAGGATTAATGACGAGGCTGACTGAAAAAGTAGGTTTTAAGGTTTTTCTTG
>JAZGTN010000327.1:30000-70012 GCA_037783415.1 Leptasterias polaris | reverse complement strand
TTGATATTATTTTATATCATTGAGGACAGTATTATGGAGAGTCGTTTGTGAAATTTTGGTAAGTTTCTAATTGGAAATCAATAAATGAAAAATAAATGAAAATAGGTTAAAGCTCTGCTATTAAAATGGGCTATTTGTATGTATTGCGCACACACCGAACTGAGGCTTAAGATGGGCTGTGAAAAAGACTAGTTTTATAAAATGTCCCCAATTAAAAGTCCCCAATTAAAAACTTGATATTATTTTATATCATTGAGGACAGTATTATGGAGAGTCGTTTGTGAAATTTTGGTAAGTTTCTAATTGGAAATCAATAAATGAAAAATAAATGAAAATAGGTTAAAGCTCTGCTATTAAAATGGGCTATTTGTATGTATTGCGCACACACCGAACTGAGGCTTAAGATGGGCTGTGAAAAAGACTAGTTTTATAACATGTCCCCAATTAAAAACTTGATATTATTTTATATCATTGAGGACAGTATTATGAAGAGTCGTTTGTGAAATTTTGGTAAGTTTCTAATTGGAAATCAATAAATGAAAAATAAATGAAAATAGGTTAAAGCTCTGCTATTAAAATGGGCTATTTGTATGTATTGCGCACACACCGAACTGAGGCTTAAGATGGGCTGTGAAAAAGACTAGTTTTATAAAATGTCCCCAATTAAAAACTTGATATTATTTTATATCATTGAGGACAGTATTATGGAGAGTCGTTTGTGAAATTTTGGTAAGTTTCTAATTGGAAATCAATAAATGAAAAATAATTGAAAATAGGTTAAAATAAATGAAAAATAAATGAAAATAGGTTAAAGCTCTGCTATTAAAATGGGCTATTTGTATGTATTGCGCACACACCGAACTGAGGCTTAAGATGGGCTGTGAAAAAGACTAGTTTTATAAAATGTCCCCAATTAAAAACTTGATATTATTTTATATCATTGAGGACAGTATTATGGAGAGTCGTTTGTGAAATTTTGGTAAGTTTCTAATTGGAAATCAATAAATGAAAAATAAATGAAAATAGGTTAAAGCTCTACTATTAAAATGGGCTATTTGTATGTATTGCGCACACACCGAACTGAGGCTTAAGATGGGCTGTGAAAAAGACTAGTTTTATAAAATGTCCCCAATTAAAAGTCCCCAATTAAAAACTTGATATTATTTTATATCATTGAGGACAGTATTATGGAGAGTCGTTTGTGAAATTTTGGTAAGTTTCTAATTGGAAATCAATAAATGAAAAATAAATGAAAATAGGTTAAAGCTCTGCTATTAAAATGGGCTATTTGTATGTATTGCGCTTAAGATGGACTGTGAAAAAGACTAGTTTTATAAAATGTCCCCAATTAAAAGTCCCCATTTAAAAACTTGATATTATTTTATATCATTGAGGACAGTATTATGGAGAGTCGTTTGTGAAATTTTGGTAAGTTTCTAATTGGAAATCAATAAATTAAAAATAAATGAAAATAGGTTAAAGCTCTGCTATTAAAATGGGCTATTTGTATGTATTGCGCACACACCGAACTGAGGCTTAAGATGGGCTGTGAAAAAGACTAGTTTTATAAAATGTCCCCAATTAAAAGTCCCCAATTAAAAACTTGATATTATTTTATATCATTGAGGACAGTATTATGGAGAGTCGTTTGTGAAATTTTGGTAAGTTTCTAATTGGAAATCAATAAATGAAAAATAAATGAAAATAGGTTAAAGCTCTGCTATTAAAATGGGCTATTTGTATGTATTGCGCACACACCGAACTGAGGCTTAAGATGGGCTGTGAAAAAGACTAGTTTTATAAAATGTCCCCAATTAAAAACTTGATATTATTTTATATCATTGAGGACAGTATTATGGAGAGTCGTTTGTGAAATTTTGGTAAGTTTCTAATTGGAAATCAATAAATGAAAAAGAAATGAAAATAGGTTAAAGCTCTACTATTAAAATGGGCTATTTGTATGTATTGCGCACACACCGAACTGAGGCTTAAGATGGGCTGTGAAAAAGACTAGTTTTATAAAATGTCCCCAATTAAAAGTCCCCAATTAAAAACTTGATATTATTTTATATCATTGAGGACAGTATTATGGAGAGTCGTTTGTGAAATTTTGGTAAGTTTCTAATTGGAAATCAATAAATGAAAAATGAATGAAAATAGGTTAAAGCTCTGCTATTAAAATGGGCTATTTGTATGTATTGCGCACACACCGAACTCAGGCTTAAGATGGGCTGTGAAAAAGACTAGTTTTATAAAATGTCCCCAATTAAAAACTTGATATTATTTTATATCATTGAGGACAGTATTATGGAGAGTCGTTTGTGAAATTTTGGTAAGTTTCTAATTGGAAATCAATAAATGAAAAATAAATGAAAATAGGTTAAAGCTCTGCTATTAAAATGGGCTATTTGTATGTATTGCGCACACACCGAACTGAGGCTTAAGATGGGCTGTGAAAAAGACTAGTTTTATAACATGTCCCCAATTAAAAACTTGATATTATTTTATATCATTGAGGACAGTATTATGAAGAGTCGTTTGTGAAATTTTGGTAAGTTTCTAATTGGAAATCAATAAATGAAAAATAAATGAAAATAGGTTAAAGCTCTGCTATTAAAATGGGCTATTTGTATGTATTGCGCACACACCGAACTGAGGCTTAAGTTGGGCTGTGAAAAAGACTAGTTTTATAAAATGTCCCCAATTAAAAACTTGATATTATTTTATATCATTGAGGACAGTATTATGGAGAGTCGTTTGTGAAATTTTGGTAAGTTTCTAATTGGAATTCAATAAATGAAAAATAAATGAAAATAGGTTAAAGCTCTGCTATTAAAATGGGCTATTTGTATGTATTGCGCACACACCGAACTGAGGCTTAAGATGGGCTGTGAAAAAGACTAGTTTTATAAAATGTCCCCAATTAAAAGTCCCCAATTAAAAACTTGATATTATTTTATATCATTGAGGACAGTATTATGGAGAGTCGTTTGTGAAATTTTGGTAAGTTTCTAATTGGAAATCAATAAATGAAAAATAAATGAAAATAGGTTAAAGCTCTGCTATTAAAATGGGCTATTTGTATGTATTGCGCACACACCGAACTGAGGCTTAAGATGGGCTGTGAAAAAGACTAGTTTTATAAAATGTCCCCAATTAAAAGTCCCCAATTAAAAACTTGATATTATTTTATATCATTGAGGACAGTATTATGGAGAGTCGTTTGTGAAATTTTGGTAAGTTTCTAATTGGAAATCAATAAATGAAAAATAAATGAAAATAGGTTAAAGCTCTGCTATTAAAATGGGCTATTTGTATGTATTGCGCACACACCGAACTGAGGCTTAAGATGGGCTGTGAAAAAGACTAGTTTTATAAAATGTCCCCAATTAAAAACTTGATATTATTTTATATCATTGAGGACAGTATTATGGAGAGTCGTTTGTGAAATTTTGGTAAGTTTCTAATTGGAAATCAATAAATGAAAAATAAATGAAAATAGGTTAAAGCTCTGCTATTAAAATGGGCTATTTGTATGTAATGCGCACACACCGAACTGAGGCTTAAGATGGGCTGTGAAAAAGACTAGTTTTATAAAATGTCCCCAATTAAAAGTCCCCAATTAAAAACTTGATATTATTTTATATCATTGAGGACAGTATTATGGAGAGTCGTTTGTGAAATTTTGGTAAGTTTCTAATTGGAAATCAATAAATGAAAAATAAATGAAAATAGGTTAAAGCTCTGCTATTAAAATGGGCTATTTGTATGTATTGCGCACACACCGAACTGAGGCTTAAGATGGGCTGTGAAAAAGACTAGTTTTATAAAATGTCCCCAATTAAAAACTTGATATTATTTTATATCATTGAGGACAGTATTATGGAGAGTCGTTTGTGAAATTTTGGTAAGTTTCTAATTGGAAATCAATAAATGAAAAATAATTGAAAATAGGTTAAAGCTCTGCTATTAAAATGGGCTAATTGTATGTATTGCGCACACACCGAACTGAGGCTTAAGATGGGCTGTGAAAAAGACTAGTTTTATAAAATGTCCCCAATTAAAAACTTGATATTATTTTATATCATTGAGGACAGTATTATGGAGAGTCGTTTGTGAAATTTTGGTAAGTTTCTAATTGGAAATCAATAAATGAAAAATAAATGAAAATAGGTTAAAGCTCTGCTATTAAAATGGGCTATTTGTATGTATTGCGCACACACCGAACTGAGGCTTAAGATGGGCTGTGAAAAAGACTAGTTTTATAAAATGTCCCCAATTAAAAACTTGATATTATTTTATATCATTGAGGACAGTATTATGGAGAGTCGTTTGTGAAATTTTGGTAAGTTTCTAATTGGAAATCAATAAATGAAAAATAAATGAAAATAGGTTAAAGCTCTACTATTAAAATGGGCTATTTGTATGTATTGCGCACACACCGAACTGAGGCTTAAGATGGGCTGTGAAAAAGACTAGTTTTATAAAATGTCCCCAATTAAAAGTCCCCAATTAAAAACTTGATATTATTTTATATCATTGAGGACAGTATTATGGAGAGTCGTTTGTGAAATTTTGGTAAGTTTCTAATTGGAAATCAATAAATGAAAAATAAATGAAAATAGGTTAAAGCTCTGCTATTAAAATGGGCTATTTGTATGTATTGCGCACACACCGAACTGAGGCTTAAGATGGACTGTGAAAAAGACTAGTTTTATAAAATGTCCCCAATTAAAAGTCCCCAATTAAAAACTTGATATTATTTTATATCATTGAGGACAGTATTATGGAGAGTCGTTTGTGAAATTTTGGTAAGTTTCTAATTGGAAATCAATAAATGAAAAATAAATGAAAATAGGTTAAAGCTCTGCTATTAAAATGGGCTATTTGTATGTATTGCGCACACACCGAACTGAGGCTTAAGATGGGCTGTGAAAAAGACTAGTTTTATAAAATGTCCCCAATTAAAAGTCCCCAATTAAAAACTTGATATTATTTTATATCATTGAGGACAGTATTATGGAGAGTCGTTTGTGAAATTTTGGTAAGTTTCTAATTGGAAATCAATAAATGAAAAATAAATGAAAATAGGTTAAAGCTCTGCTATTAAAATGGGCTATTTGTATGTATTGCGCACACACCGAACTGAGGCTTAAGATGGGCTGTGAAAAAGACTAGTTTTATAAAATGTCCCCAATTAAAAACTTGATATTATTTTATATCATTGAGGACAGTATTATGGAGAGTCGTTTGTGAAATTTTGGTAAGTTTCTAATTGGAAATCAATAAATGAAAAATAATTGAAAATAGGTTAAAGCTCTGCTATTAAAATGGGCTAATTGTATGTATTGCGCACACACCGAACTGAGGCTTAAGATGGGCTGTGAAAAAGACTAGTTTTATAAAATGTCCCCAATTAAAAACTTGATATTATTTTATATCATTGAGGACAGTATTATGGAGAGTCGTTTGTGAAATTTTGGTAAGTTTCTAATTGGAAATCAATAAATGAAAAATAAATGAAAATAGGTTAAAGCTCTGCTATTAAAATGGGCTATTTGTATGTATTGCGCACACACCGAACTGAGGCTTAAGATGGGCTGTGAAAAAGACTAGTTTTATAAAATGTCCCCAATTAAAAACTTGATATTATTTTATATCATTGAGGACAGTATTATGGAGAGTCGTTTGTGAAATTTTGGTAAGTTTCTAATTGGAAATCAATAAATGAAAAATAAATGAAAATAGGTTAAAGCTCTGCTATTAAAATGGGCTATTTGTATGTATTGCGCACACACCGAACTGAGGCTTAAGATGGGCTGTGAAAAAGACTAGTTTTATAAAATGTCCCCAATTAAAAGTCCCCAATTAAAAACTTGATATTATTTTATATCATTGAGGACAGTATTATGGAGAGTCGTTTGTGAAATTTTGGTAAGTTTCTAATTGGAAATCAATAAATGAAAAATAAATGAAAATAGGTTAAAGCTCTGCTATTAAAATGGGCTATTTGTATGTATTGCGCACACACCGAACTGAGGCTTAAGATGGACTGTGAAAAAGACTAGTTTTATAAAATGTCCCCAATTAAAAGTCCCCAATTAAAAACTTGATATTATTTTATATCATTGAGGACAGTATTATGGAGAGTCGTTTGTGAAATTTTGGTAAGTTTCTAATTGGAAATCAATAAATGAAAAATAAATGAAAATAGGTTAAAGCTCTGCTATTAAAATGGGCTATTTGTATGTATTGCGCACACACCGAACTGAGGCTTAAGATGGGCTGTGAAAAAGACTAGTTTTATAAAATGTCCCCAATTAAAAGTCCCCAATTAAAAACTTGATATTATTTTATATCATTGAGGACAGTATTATGGAGAGTCGTTTGTGAAATTTTGGTAAGTTTCTAATTGGAAATCAATAAATGAAAAATAAATGAAAATAGGTTAAAGCTCTGCTATTAAAATGGGCTATTTGTATGTATTGCGCACACACCGAACTGAGGCTTAAGATGGGCTGTGAAAAAGACTAGTTTTATAAAATGTCCCCAATTAAAAACTTGATATTATTTTATATCATTGAGGACAGTATTATGGAGAGTCGTTTGTGAAATTTTGGTAAGTTTCTAATTGGAAATCAATAAATGAAAAATAATTGAAAATAGGTTAAAGCTCTGCTATTAAAATGGGCTAATTGTATGTATTGCGCACACACCGAACTGAGGCTTAAGATGGGCTGTGAAAAAGACTAGTTTTATAAAATGTCCCCAATTAAAAACTTGATATTATTTTATATCATTGAGGACAGTATTATGGAGAGTCGTTTGTGAAATTTTGGTAAGTTTCTAATTGGAAATCAATAAATGAAAAATAAATGAAAATAGGTTAAAGCTCTGCTATTAAAATGGGCTATTTGTATGTATTGCGCACACACCGAACTGAGGCTTAAGATGGGCTGTGAAAAAGACTAGTTTTATAAAATGTCCCCAATTAAAAACTTGATATTATTTTATATCATTGAGGACAGTATTATGGAGAGTCGTTTGTGAAATTTTGGTAAGTTTCTAATTGGAAATCAATAAATGAAAAATAAATGAAAATAGGTTAAAGCTCTGCTATTAAAATGGGCTATTTGTATGTATTGCGCACACACCGAACTGAGGCTTAAGATGGGCTGTGAAAAAGACTAGTTTTATAAAATGTCCCCAATTAAAAGTCCCCAATTAAAAACTTGATATTATTTTATATCATTGAGGACAGTATTATGGAGAGTCGTTTGTGAAATTTTGGTAAGTTTCTAATTGGAAATCAATAAATGAAAAATAAATGAAAATAGGTTAAAGCTCTGCTATTAAAATGGGCTATTTGTATGTATTGCGCACACACCGAACTGAGGCTTAAGATGGACTGTGAAAAAGACTAGTTTTATAAAATGTCCCCAATTAAAAGTCCCCAATTAAAAACTTGATATTATTTTATATCATTGAGGACAGTAATATGGAGAGTCGTTTGTGAAATTTTGGTAAGTTTCTAATTGGAAATCAATAAATGAAAAATAAATGAAAATAGGTTAAAGCTCTGCTATTAAAATGGGCTATTTGTATGTATTGCGCACACACCGAACTGAGGCTTAAGATGGGCTGTGAAAAAGACTAGTTTTATAAAATGTCCCTAATTAAAAACTTGATATTATTTTATATCATTGAGGACAGTATTATGGAGAGTCGTTTGTGAAATTTTGGTAAGTTTCTAATTGGAAATCAATAAATGAAAAATAAATGAAAATAGGTTAAAGCTCTGCTATTAAAATGGGCTATTTGTATGTATTGCGCACACACCGAACTGAGGCTTAAGATGGGCTGTGAAAAAGACTAGTTTTATAAAATGTCCCCAATTAAAAACTTGATATTATTTTATATCATTGAGGACAGTATTATGGAGAGTCGTTTGTGAAATTTTGGTAAGTTTCTAATTGGAAATCAATAAATGAAAAATAAATGAAAATAGGTTAAAGCTCTGCTATTAAAATGGGCTAATTGTATGTATTGCGCACACACCGAACTGAGGCTTAAGATGGGCTGTGAAAAAGACTAGTTTTATAAAATGTCCCCAATTAAAAACTTGATATTATTTTATATCATTGAGGACAGTATTATGGAGAGTCGTTTGTGAAATTTTGGTAAGTTTCTAATTGGAAATCAATAAATGAAAAATAAATGAAAATAGGTTAAAGCTCTGCTATTAAAATGGGCTATTTGTATGTATTGCGCACACACCGAACTGAGGCTTAAGATGGGCTGTGAAAAAGACTAGTTTTATAAAATGTCCCCAATTAAAAGTCCCCAATTAAAAACTTGATATTATTTTATATCATTGAGGACAGTATTATGGAGAGTCGTTTGTGAAATTTTGGTAAGTTTCTAATTGGAAATCAATAAATGAAAAATAAATGAAAATAGGTTAAAGCTCTGCTATTAAAATGGGCTATTTGTATGTATTGCGCACACACCGAACTGAGGCTTAAGATGGACTGTGAAAAAGACTAGTTTTATAAAATGTCCCCAATTAAAAGTCCCCAATTAAAAACTTGATATTATTTTATATCATTGAGGACAGTATTATGGAGAGTCGTTTGTGAAATTTTGGTAAGTTTCTAATTGGAAATCAATAAATGAAAAATAAATGAAAATAGGTTAAAGCTCTGCTATTAAAATGGGCTATTTGTATGTATTGCGCACACACCGAACTGAGGCTTAAGATGGGCTGTGAAAAAGACTAGTTTTATAAAATGTCCCCAATTAAAAGTCCCCAATTAAAAACTTGATATTATTTTATATCATTGAGGACAGTATTATGGAGAGTCGTTTGTGAAATTTTGGTAAGTTTCTAATTGGAAATCAATAAATGAAAAATAAATGAAAATAGGTTAAAGCTCTGCTATTAAAATGGGCTATTTGTATGTATTGCGCACACACCGAACTGAGGCTTAAGATGGGCTGTGAAAAAGACTAGTTTTATAAAATGTCCCCAATTAAAAACTTGATATTATTTTATATCATTGAGGACAGTATTATGGAGAGTCGTTTGTGAAATTTTGGTAAGTTTCTAATTGGAAATCAATAAATGAAAAATAATTGAAAATAGGTTAAAGCTCTGCTATTAAAATGGGCTAATTGTATGTATTGCGCACACACCGAACTGAGGCTTAAGATGGGCTGTGAAAAAGACTAGTTTTATAAAATGTCCCCAATTAAAAACTTGATATTATTTTATATCATTGAGGACAGTATTATGGAGAGTCGTTTGTGAAATTTTGGTAAGTTTCTAATTGGAAATCAATAAATGAAAAATAAATGAAAATAGGTTAAAGCTCTGCTATTAAAATGGGCTATTTGTATGTATTGCGCACACACCGAACTGAGGCTTAAGATGGGCTGTGAAAAAGACTAGTTTTATAAAATGTCCCCAATTAAAAACTTGATATTATTTTATATCATTGAGGACAGTATTATGGAGAGTCGTTTGTGAAATTTTGGTAAGTTTCTAATTGGAAATCAATAAATGAAAAATAAATGAAAATAGGTTAAAGCTCTGCTATTAAAATGGGCTATTTGTATGTATTGCGCACACACCGAACTGAGGCTTAAGATGGGCTGTGAAAAAGACTAGTTTTATAAAATGTCCCCAATTAAAAGTCCCCAATTAAAAACTTGATATTATTTTATATCATTGAGGACAGTATTATGGAGAGTCGTTTGTGAAATTTTGGTAAGTTTCTAATTGGAAATCAATAAATGAAAAATAAATGAAAATAGGTTAAAGCTCTGCTATTAAAATGGGCTATTTGTATGTATTGCGCACACACCGAACTGAGGCTTAAGATGGACTGTGAAAAAGACTAGTTTTATAAAATGTCCCCAATTAAAAGTCCCCAATTAAAAACTTGATATTATTTTATATCATTGAGGACAGTAATATGGAGAGTCGTTTGTGAAATTTTGGTAAGTTTCTAATTGGAAATCAATAAATGAAAAATAAATGAAAATAGGTTAAAGCTCTGCTATTAAAATTGGCTATTTGTATGTATTGCGCACACACCGAACTGAGGCTTAAGATGGGCTGTGAAAAAGACTAGTTTTATAAAATGTCCCTAATTAAAAACTTGATATTATTTTATATCATTGAGGACAGTATTATGGAGAGTCGTTTGTGAAATTTTGGTAAGTTTCTAATTGGAAATCAATAAATGAAAAATAAATGAAAATAGGTTAAAGCTCTGCTATTAAAATGGGCTATTTGTATGTATTGCGCACACACCGAACTGAGGCTTAAGATGGGCTGTGAAAAAGACTAGTTTTATAAAATGTCCCCAATTAAAAACTTGATATTATTTTATATCATTGAGGACAGTATTATGGAGAGTCGTTTGTGAAATTTTGGTAAGTTTCTAATTGGAAATCAATAAATGAAAAATAAATGAAAATAGGTTAAAGCTCTGCTATTAAAATGGGCTAATTGTATGTATTGCGCACACACCGAACTGAGGCTTAAGATGGGCTGTGAAAAAGACTAGTTTTATAAAATGTCCCCAATTAAAAACTTGATATTATTTTATATCATTGAGGACAGTATTATGGAGAGTCGTTTGTGAAATTTTGGTAAGTTTCTAATTGGAAATCAATAAATGAAAAATAAATGAAAATAGGTTAAAGCTCTGCTATTAAAATGGGCTATTTGTATGTATTGCGCACACACCGAACTGAGGCTTAAGATGGGCTGTGAAAAAGACTAGTTTTATAAAATGTCCCCAATTAAAAGTCCCCAATTAAAAACTTGATATTATTTTATATCATTGAGGACAGTATTATGGAGAGTCGTTTGTGAAATTTTGGTAAGTTTCTAATTGGAAATCAATAAATGAAAAATAAATGAAAATAGGTTAAAGCTCTGCTATTAAAATGGGCTATTTGTATGTATTGCGCACACACCGAACTGAGGCTTAAGATGGGCTGTGAAAAAGACTAGTTTTATAAAATGTCCCCAATTAAAAACTTGATATTATTTTATATCATTGAGGACAGTATTATGGAGAGTCGTTTGTGAAATTTTGGTAAGTTTCTAATTGGAAATCAATAAATGAAAAATAAATGAAAATAGGTTAAAGCTCTGCTATTAAAATGGGCTATTTGTATGTATTGCGCACACACCGAACTGAGGCTTAAGATGGGCTGTGAAAAAGACTAGTTTTATAAAATGTCCCCAATTAAAAGTCCCCAATTAAAAACTTGATATTATTTTATATCATTGAGGACAGTATCATGGAGAGTCGTTTGTGAAATTTTGGTAAGTTTCTAATTGGAAATCAATAAATGAAAAATAAATGAAAGTAGGTTAAAGCTCTGCTATTAAAATGGGCTATTTGTATGTATTGCGCACACACCGAACTGAGGCTTAAGATGGGCTGTGAAAAAGACTAGTTTTATAAAATGTCCCCAATTAAAAGTCCCCAATTAAAAACTTGATATTATTTTATATCATTGAGGACAGTATTATGGAGAGTCGTTTGTGAAATTTTGGTAAGTTTCTAATTGGAAATCAATAAATGAAAAATAAATGAAAATAGGTTAAAGCTCTGCTATTAAATGGGCTATTTGTATGTATTGCGCACACACCGAACTGAGGCTTAAGATGGGCTGTGAAAAAGACTAGTTTTATAAAATGTCCCCAATTAAAAACTTGATATTATTTTATATCATTGAGGACAGTATTATGGAGAGTCGTTTGTGAAATTTTGGTAAGTTTCTAATTGGAAATCAATAAATGAAAAATAAATGAAAATAGGTTAAAGCTCTGCTATTAAAATGGGCTATTTGTATGTATTGCGCACACACCGAACTGAGGCTTAAGATGGGCTGTGAAAAAGACTAGTTTTATAAAATGTCCCCAATTAAAAACTTGATATTATTTTATATCATTGAGGACAGTATTATGGAGAGTCGTTTGTGAAATGTTGGTAAGTTTCTAATTGGAAATCAATAAATGAAAAATAAATGAAAATAGGTTAAAGCTCTGCTATTAAAATGGGCTATTTGTATGTATTGCGCACACACCGAACTGAGGCTTAAGATGAGATGGGCTGTGAAAAAGACTAGTTTTATAAAATGTCCCCAATTAAAAACTTGATATTATTTTATATCATTGAGGACAGTATTATGGAGAGTCGTTTGTGAAATTTTGGTAAGTTTCTAATTGGAAATCAATAAATGAAAAATAAATGAAAATAGGTTAAAGCTCTGCTATTAAAATGGGCTATTTGTATGTATTGCGCACACACCGAACTGAGGCTTAAGATGGGCTGTGAAAAAGACTAGTTTTATAAAATGTCCCCAATTAAAAACTTGATATTATTTTATATCATTGAGGACAGTATTATGGAGAGTCGTTTGTGAAATTTTGGTAAGTTTCTAATTGGAAATCAATAAATGAAACATAAATGAAAATAGGTTAAAGCTCTGCTATTAAAATGGGCTATTTGTATGTATTGCGCACACACCGAACTGAGGCTTAAGATGGGCTGTGAAAAAGACTAGTTTTATAAAATGTCCCCAATTAAAAGTCCCCAATTAAAAACTTGATATTATTTTATATCATTGAGGACAGTATCATGGAGAGTCGTTTGTGAAATTTTGGTAAGTTTCTAATTGGAAATCAATAAATGAAAAATAAATGAAAATAGGTTAAAGCTCTGCTATTAAAATGGGCTATTTGTATGTATTGCGCACACACCGAACTGAGGCTTAAGATGGGCTGTGAAAAAGACTAGTTTTATAAAATGTCCCCAATTAAAAACTTGATATTATTTTATATCATTGAGGACAGTATTATGGAGAGTCGTTTGTGAAATTTTGGTAAGTTTCTAATTGGAAATCAATAAATGAAAAATAAATGAAAATAGGTTAAAGCTCTGCTATTAAAATGGGCTATTTGTATGTATTGCGCACACACCGAACTGAGGCTTAAGATGGGCTGTGAAAAAGACTAGTTTCATAAAATGTCCCCAATTAAAAACTTGATATTATTTTATATCATTGAGGACAGTATTATGGAGAGTCGTTTGTGAAATGTTGGTAAGTTTCTAATTGGAAATCAATAAATGAAAAATAAATGAAAATAGGTTAAAGCTCTGCTATTAAAATGGGGTATTTGTATGTATTGCGCACACACCGAACTGAGGCTTAAGATGGGCTGTGAAAAAGACTAGTTTTATAAAATGTCCCCAATTAAAAGTCCCCAATTAAAAACTTGATATTATTTTATATCATTGAGGACAGTATTATGGAGAGTCGTTTGTGAAATGTTGGTAAGTTTCTAATTGGAAATCAATAAATGAAAAATGAATGAAAATAGGTTAAAGCTCTGCTATTAAAATGGGCACACTTTCAATCGATCACTTTTATTTATTGAGAGTAATAATGTGTGAGGAAAAATATAAAATATGAGGGTTTTTCCACCCTGGTAACTGGACGTGAATTCCCGAAGATAGTGAGAAACTGTTGATTCTAAAATGTCCCAAAATAAAAATTCTGGGTTTTCCCGATAAAGTGGAGCCAATTTCTTGAAAAAAATATACTTGTTTTCCCTAAAGCCCAAACGAATAAAACAAGACAGCGGGCATATTTACAAGAAATAGATTTTTAAGAGTGTGTTTTTCACGGAGATGAACAAAAAATCACGTAAAACTCCTATTAAAATGTACACACAGTCGCAGACGTGCACCGCGCACCTCCACAGCCAACACGTCAATAGCGCGCGGGATGCAAAACGTAGATTATAGTGTAGTAAAAAGATCTATGTACTACTACCATAGCTCTATGACTACTACTCAGTATGTTGTTTACGTTCGTATCGCGATCGTCAAACACAGACTCTCAAATAAAGATGTGTTGAACAAACAGACTGCAATACTACTGTGATTCACTGTTTCAAGGTAAACACTTTATTGCAACGATGACATCTTTACAGGAAGTTTTCCAGATATGAATACATTGCAGTTTCATCAATTAGCACTTGATAAGTTGTGTCGTGTGTGCACAAAATTAAATACAAATAATTCATATGTGGCAGTGGATTGTGCACAATACAGAAAGGAATTAGAAATACTGTACAGTATAAATATCTGGCTCGATGATTCAACAAGGCATCCGAATAAATTATGCTGGAGGTGTGTGCGTAATTTGACACATTGTAAACAACAAACTAGGGAATTTGAATATTCATCTGCTACACAAAAAACTACTGACGAATGGCCGACTCACTCAAGATCTGGAACATGCACCACATGTGAGCAGTACAGAAAAGTACTTAAGGGGGGTCGCCCTGTTAAGAGAAATCGTACTGGAAAAGGTCTTCCGAACATTAATCCACCGAGCCTCAACAAACAGGACTGTGAGAAAAGTTATCTGTTTAACTTTGCGACTAATGATTCTGCGTACACAGTTCCCCCAAATCTCGACATTCTTGGCACAGAGAAGGCAGTGGAGACAATTTTCATATGTGCAATATGCCAGTGTATCCTGAGCTCCCCTTCTGTGCAAACTCAATGCGAACACAACTACTGTTCTTCATGTTTAGAGCAGTGGTTCGTTTTTCGAGGCAGTCACACCGTTCCCTGCCCTGTATGTCAAGTTAGTGTGAATCATGACAACGTCACATCATCACCCCGAATTTTGAGGCTTCAGCTTAGCACATTGACAACAGTTTGCACAGTATGCGGAACAATAGGTAAACTGTCCAAAATGGCTGACCATGTTTGTCCAGAAAAGGATAAAACACCATCATGTAACTGTGACTTGTGTTCAAAATCAGCAAACCCCATCCAAACATATCCCGAGACAAGCACAGTTAAAATACACAGAGATGAGATTATAAAGGCTGCAAACCTTCTCAAGCAAGTTGCAGTGGAACACAGCAGAGGCACACCTATCCCAGCAGAAATTGAAGAAGTCAGTGATCGCTGGACTTGGTTAAAGCTTAGTGCACACAAGGGAAACGATGTGCGCTTGAAAACACCAGGCCGGGTATGTATTGTAAAACAACTTGCATTGTTATTAATTATTATTTTCTTTAAATACTTTTTACAAGTGTACAAGTCAAATTTACATCATTCGCATACCACAGCCATCAATAAATTATGTACTTAATAAACATTTTCATAATAATAAAAATATTGATGGTTAGGATTTAGCTTCTGAAATAGAACATCAAACACATAATTTCTGCTTAATGCCAACACAAACACCCAAACGTAAACACATTTAAACATTACTAAGTCAAAATTTACAAATTTACAAATAGTACATTTTGTATTCAATGATGCTGTTTTATACTAACACAAATTATGACAATCCATTTTTTACATCTCATCTTTACAACCATTGTTTGTGCAGAAAATTGCTCACAGCTCAATCAAATCTCCTCGAAAATCCACCAAAAGCGGACCCCCCAGAATCCTTCAAAGTGTATCCAACGATGACATTCCACTGAAACATCAGCAAGAACTCATCAGAGAAGCAGCTAAATTGGGGTCTACTTTCGAGGATATTTTCCTAAAATTTGCCGATGCACACTTTGCGATAAACCATAGGAGGGCATTATCACCAGATGACTTGAACCGCATTGGTAATTACTCAACTCCATTTAATTTTTGTTGTGAAGTACCAATGTTAATACCAGTCCAGAGTAATGATGTTTTTTTTGTTGTTGCAGATATGTGTATCAAGGTCTTCATGGCATCTTACCGAGAGAGTTTCCCTGAATCCAGCATCACACCAAAGATGCACTTATTGGAGAACCACGCCGTTGAACAGCTGTCCAGGTTTGGTGTTGGGTTTGGCCTCCTCAATGAGCAAGGAGGCGAGCTCATACACACCGAGTTCAACAGGACAGGTCGTGTTGTACAGCGTCTCATGACAACAATGCGACGTCACCACTTGTCAACCACTCCAGAAGTACAAGCCAAAGTCATCACATGTAGAAAAAAAGCAAAAATAGAAGAATAACACAAATATTGTTTTTAAGCAAGGTTCAAGTTGGGTATTAATTTACTACGCTATAATATTTTGTGTGCAAATACATCATATCATGATCACATCAAACTTAAACAATTGTTTTCAACAGCTGAATGATACATGATGACAAGATAGTGTAAATAATATGCATGCAAATTTGCCAAAGGGGGGGGGGTACATGCACAGCAAGACTTTTAATTTCCAAAATTATGAATAGCACAGCTGAGTTTAAAGGCTTCAAAATGAAAATACAAGTCGGACTAGTGTAGCGTTACAATTTTACTTGGAATAGTCACTCACCTTCACATGTAGGCCTACTTATAGTCCTCTCTGCTTTGGTAAGCTGGCACTGGCAGGGTTCGAGTTCGACAGTGGCTGTGTAATTTCGAGAAAATAAGAAAATGTTTAATTATCAGCAATCCCAATAAAAAAACATAATGTCCATTAATTAAGCCATACCACCACAGGACGTAACAGTTCACTTCAAGAAACGTGTTATTCCAGACACCCAGGGACCAGAATCAAATCACGATTTAGTATATTATTATTTGCATTTGGGTTGGCATGATGGATCGGAGGATTGTATGTACATGTAGAATGAAATTTTTTCCAGTTTTCATTCAAAAAAGTAGGCCTATAATATATACCCTAGTAAAAAATTGTTTTGAAAACACAGATGCAGTAGGCCTAACAACTTAAATCATAGGGCCTAGGCTAGTTTGAAATCAGTCATGAAAATATCCCGACACTGACACAACGATGTACAAAATGAACGTATGCAAACTCTACGTAGCCTCTGTATATTATAGTGTATTGAATGTACATAATAAACGAAAGATCATTTTTCACACGTTGGAAAATAACCAAACAAAATCTCTAATATCACAAATCATCCCGCTGTCTTTTACCTTCTTTTATCCTGATTGGCTTGGAGTATGCTTCTTTTAAACATCTGTGGTCAGATTTTGTTGATGAAAACTCTTATTTCCATAAAATAACACTCTTTTGCACGTCATTCGCACGCCAAAATAGTAAAACGACGACACCATGACACCCCGTACGCAGTGGCCCCTGGATTGCAGCTCACATGGCTGAATTGACCTCGGAGATCCAAGTAAGGATTAATCAGATGAATATTCATGAGAATTATCACTATTTTTATTCAAAACATTCCTGCGACCAATGAAATTTAAGGAAATGGTGATATGCAAATCACAAAACGTGACCTTTTTCAGGTGTAAACATAAACTTGCAAATGTCGCGCGCGCGTAACTTGTCAGAATGAACTGGACGCAGCGTGAACACTGAGGGCGTGCACATTTTAATACTGCGGAACGGCCGTGCGCACACACCGAACTGAGGCTTAAGATGGGCTGTGAAAAAGACTAGTTTCATAAAATGTCCCCAATTAAAAACTTGATATTATTTTATATCATTGAGGACAGTATTATGGAGAGTCGTTTGTGAAATGTTGGTAAGTTTCTAATTGGAAATCAATAAATGAAAAATAAATGAAAATAGGTTAAAGCTCTGCTATTAAAATGGGGTATTTGTATGTATTGCGCACACACCGAACTGAGGCTTAAGATGGGCTGTGAAAAAGACTAGTTTTATAAAATGTCCCCAATTAAAAGTCCCCAATTAAAAACTTGATATTATTTTATATCATTGAGGACAGTATTATGGAGAGTCGTTTGTGAAATGTTGGTAAGTTTCTAATTGGAAATCAATAAATGAAAAATGAATGAAAATAGGTTAAAGCTCTGCTATTAAAATGGGCTATTTGTATGTATTGCGCAAGACTAGTTTTATAAAATGTCCCCAATTAAAAACTTGATATTATTTTATATCATTGAGGACAGTATTATGGAGAGTCGTTTGTGAAATTTTGGTAAGTTTCTAATTGGAAATCAATAAATGAAAAATTAATGAAAATAAGTTAAAGCTCTGCTATTAAAATGGGCTATTTGTATGTATTGCGCACACACCGAACTGAGGCTTAAGATGGGCTGTGAAAAAGACTAGTTTTATAAAATGTCCCCAATTAAAAACTTGATATTATTTTATATCATTGAGGACAGTATTATGGAGAGTCGTTTGTGAAATGTTGGTAAGTTTCTAATTGGAAATCAATAAATGAAAAATAAATGAAAATAGGTTAAAGCTCTGCTATTAAAATGGGCTATTTGTATGTATTGCGCACACACCGAACTGAGGCTTAAGATGAGATGGGCTGTGAAAAAGACTAGTTTTATAAAATGTCCCCAATTAAAAACTTGATATTATTTTATATCATTGAGGACAGTATTATGGAGAGTCGTTTGTGAAATTTTGGTAAGTTTCTAATTGGAAATCAATAAATGAAAAATAAATGAAAATAGGTTAAAGCTCTGCTATTAAAATGGGCTATTTGTATGTATTGCGCACACACCGAACTGAGGCTTAAGATGGGCTGTGAAAAAGACTAGTTTTATAAAATGTCCCCAATTAAAAACTTGATATTATTTTATATCATTGAGGACAGTATTATGGAGAGTCGTTTGTGAAATTTTGGTAAGTTTCTAATTGGAAATCAATAAATGAAAAATAAATGAAAATAGGTTAAAGCTCTGCTATTAAAATGGGCTATTTGTATGTATTGCGCACACACCGAACTGAGGCTTAAGATGGGCTGTGAAAAAGACTAGTTTCATAAAATGTCCCCAATTAAAAACTTGATATTATTTTATATCATTGAGGACAGTATTATGGAGAGTCGTTTGTGAAATGTTGGTAAGTTTCTAATTGGAAATCAATAAATGAAAAATAAATGAAAATAGGTTAAAGCTCTGCTATTAAAATGGGGTATTTGTATGTATTGCGCACACACCGAACTGAGGCTTAAGATGGGCTGTGAAAAAGACTAGTTTTATAAAATGTCCCCAATTAAAAGTTCCCAATTAAAAACTTGATATTATTTTATATCATTGAGGACAGTATCATGGAGAGTCGTTTGTGAAATTTTGGTAAGTTTCTAATTGGAAATCAATAAATGAAAAATAAATGAAAATAGGTTAAAGCTCTGCTATTAAAATGGGCTATTTGTATGTATTGCGCACACACCGAACTGAGGCTTAAGATGGGCTGTGAAAAAGACTAGTTTTATAAAATGTCCCCAATTAAAAGTCCCCAATTAAAAACTTGATATTATTTTATATCATTGAGGACAGTATTATGGAGAGTCGTTTGTGAAATTTTGGTAAGTTTCTAATTGGAAATCAATAAATGAAAAATAAATGAAAATAGGTTAAAGCTCTGCTATTAAAATGGGCTATTTGTATGTATTGCGCACACACCGAACTGAGGCTTAAGATGGGCTGTGAAAAAGACTAGTTTTATAAAATGTCCCCAATTAAAAACTTGATATTATTTTATATCATTGAGGACAGTATTATGGAGAGTCGTTTGTGAAATTTTGGTAAGTTTCTAATTGGAAATCAATAAATGAAAAATAAATGAAAATAGGTTAAAGCTCTGCTATTAAAATGGGCTATTTGTATGTATTGCGCACACACCGAACTGAGGCTTAAGATGGGCTGTGAAAAAGACTAGTTTCATAAAATGTCCCCAATTAAAAACTTGATATTATTTTATATCATTGAGGACAGTATTATGGAGAGTCGTTTGTGAAATGTTGGTAAGTTTCTAATTGGAAATCAATAAATGAAAAATAAATGAAAATAGGTTAAAGCTCTGCTATTAAAATGGGGTATTTGTATGTATTGCGCACACACCGAACTGAGGCTTAAGATGGGCTGTGAAAAAGACTAGTTTTATAAAATGTCCCCAATTAAAAGTCCCCAATTAAAAACTTGATATTATTTTATATCATTGAGGACAGTATTATGGAGAGTCGTTTGTGAAATGTTGGTAAGTTTCTAATTGGAAATCAATAAATGAAAAATGAATGAAAATAGGTTAAAGCTCTGCTATTAAAATGGGCTATTTGTATGTATTGCGCAAGACTAGTTTTATAAAATGTCCCCAATTAAAAACTTGATATTATTTTATATCATTGAGGACAGTATTATGGAGAGTCGTTTGTGAAATTTTGGTAAGTTTCTAATTGGAAATCAATAAATGAAAAATAAATGAAAATAAGTTAAAGCTCTGCTATTAAAATGGGCTATTTGTATGTATTGCGCACACACCGAACTGAGGCTTAAGATGGGCTGTGAAAAAGACTAGTTTTATAAAATGTCCCCAATTAAAAACTTGATATTATTTTATATCATTGAGGACAGTATTATGGAGAGTCGTTTGTGAAATGTTGGTAAGTTTCTAATTGGAAATCAATAAATGAAAAATAAATGAAAATAGGTTAAAGCTCTGCTATTAAAATGGGCTATTTGTATGTATTGCGCACACACCGAACTGAGGCTTAAGATGAGATGGGCTGTGAAAAAGACTAGTTTTATAAAATGTCCCCAATTAAAAACTTGATATTATTTTATATCATTGAGGACAGTATTATGGAGAGTCGTTTGTGAAATTTTGGTAAGTTTCTAATTGGAAATCAATAAATGAAAAATAAATGAAAATAGGTTAAAGCTCTGCTATTAAAATGGGCTATTTGTATGTATTGCGCACACACCGAACTGAGGCTTAAGATGGGCTGTGAAAAAGACTAGTTTTATAAAATGTCCCCAATTAAAAACTTGATATTATTTTATATCATTGAGGACAGTATTATGGAGAGTCGTTTGTGAAATTTTGGTAAGTTTCTAATTGGAAATCAATAAATGAAAAATAAATGAAAATAGGTTAAAGCTCTGCTATTAAAATGGGCTATTTGTATGTATTGCGCACACACCGAACTGAGGCTTAAGATGGGCTGTGAAAAAGACTAGTTTTATAAAATGTCCCCAATTAAAAGTCCCCAATTAAAAACTTGATATTATTTTATATCATTGAGGACGGTATCATGGAGAGTCGTTTGTGAAATTTTGGTAAGTTTCTAATTGGAAATCAATAAATGAAAAATAAATGAAAATAGGTTAAAGCTCTGCTATTAAAATGGGCTATTTGTATGTATTGCGCACACACCGAACTGAGGCTTAAGATGGGCTGTGAAAAAGACTAGTTTTATAAAATGTCCCCAATTAAAAGTCCCCAATTAAAAACTTGATATTATTTTATATCATTGAGGACAGTATTATGGAGAGTCGTTTGTGAAATTTTGGTAAGTTTCTAATTGGAAATCAATAAATGAAAAATAAATGAAAATAGGTTAAAGCTCTGCTATTAAAATGGGCTATTTGTATGTATTGCGCACACACCGAACTGAGGCTTAAGATGGGCTGTGAAAAAGACTAGTTTCATAAAATGTCCCCAATTAAAAACTTGATATTATTTTATATCATTGAGGACAGTATTATGGAGAGTCGTTTGTGAAATGTTGGTAAGTTTCTAATTGGAAATCAATAAATGAAAAATAAATGAAAATAGGTTAAAGCTCTGCTATTAAAATGGGGTATTTGTATGTATTGCGCACACACCGAACTGAGGCTTAAGATGGGCTGTGAAAAAGACTAGTTTTATAAAATGTCCCCAATTAAAAGTCCCCAATTAAAAACTTGATATTATTTTATATCATTGAGGACAGTATTATGGAGAGTCGTTTGTGAAATGTTGGTAAGTTTCTAATTGGAAATCAATAAATGAAAAATGAATGAAAATAGGTTAAAGCTCTGCTATTAAAATGGGCTATTTGTATGTATTGCGCAAGACTAGTTTTATAAAATGTCCCCAATTAAAAACTTGATATTATTTTATATCATTGAGGACAGTATTATGGAGAGTCGTTTGTGAAATTTTGGTAAGTTTCTAATTGGAAATCAATAAATGAAAAATAAATGAAAATAAGTTAAAGCTCTGCTATTAAAATGGGCTATTTGTATGTATTGCGCACACACCGAACTGAGGCTTAAGATGAGATGGGCTGTGAAAAAGACTAGTTTTATAAAATGTCCCCAATTAAAAACTTGATATTATTTTATATCATTGAGGACAGTATTATGGAGAGTCGTTTGTGAAATGTTGGTAAGTTTCTAATTGGAAATCAATAAATGAAAAATAAATGAAAATAGGTTAAAGCTCTGCTATTAAAATGGGCTATTTGTATGTATTGCGCACACACCGAACTGAGGCTTAAGATGAGATGGGCTGTGAAAAAGACTAGTTTTATAAAATGTCCCCAATTAAAAACTTGATATTATTTTATATCATTGAGGACAGTATTATGGAGAGTCGTTTGTGAAATTTTGGTAAGTTTCTAATTGGAAATCAATAAATGAAAAATAAATGAAAATAGGTTAAAGCTCTGCTATTAAAATGGGCTATTTGTATGTATTGCGCACACACCGAACTGAGGCTTAAGATGGGCTGTGAAAAAGACTAGTTTTATAAAATGTCCCCAATTAAAAACTTGATATTATTTTATATCATTGAGGACAGTATTATGGAGAGTCGTTTGTGAAATTTTGGTAAGTTTCTAATTGGAAATCAATAAATGAAAAATAAATGAAAATAGGTTAAAGCTCTGCTATTAAAATGGGCTATTTGTATGTATTGCGCACACACCGAACTGAGGCTTAAGATGGGCTGTGAAAAAGACTAGTTTTATAAAATGTCCCCAATTAAAAGTCCCCAATTAAAAACTTGATATTATTTTATATCATTGAGGACGGTATCATGGAGAGTCGTTTGTGAAATTTTGGTAAGTTTCTAATTGGAAATCAATAAATGAAAAATAAATGAAAATAGGTTAAAGCTCTGCTATTAAAATGGGCTATTTGTATGTATTGCGCACACACCGAACTGAGGCTTAAGATGGGCTGTGAAAAAGACTAGTTTTATAAAATGTCCCCAATTAAAAGTCCCCAATTAAAAACTTGATATTATTTTATATCATTGAGGACAGTATTATGGAGAGTCGTTTGTGAAATTTTGGTAAGTTTCTAATTGGAAATCAATAAATGAAAAATAAATGAAAATAGGTTAAAGCTCTGCTATTAAAATGGGCTATTTGTATGTATTGCGCACACACCGAACTGAGGCTTAAGATGGGCTGTGAAAAAGACTAGTTTTATAAAATGTCCCCAATTAAAAACTTGATATTATTTTATATCATTGAGGACAGTATTATGGAGAGTCGTTTGTGAAATTTTGGTAAGTTTCTAATTGGAAATCAATAAATGAAAAATAAATGAAAATAGGTTAAAGCTCTGCTATTAAAATGGGCTATTTGTATGTATTGCGCACACACCGAACTGAGGCTTAAGATGGGCTGTGAAAAAGACTAGTTTCATAAAATGTCCCCAATTAAAAACTTGATATTATTTTATATCATTGAGGACAGTATTATGGAGAGTCGTTTGTGAAATGTTGGTAAGTTTCTAATTGGAAATCAATAAATGAAAAATAAATGAAAATAGGTTAAAGCTCTGCTATTAAAATGGGGTATTTGTATGTATTGCGCACACACCGAACTGAGGCTTAAGATGGGCTGTGAAAAAGACTAGTTTTATAAAATGTCCCCAATTAAAAGTCCCCAATTAAAAACTTGATATTATTTTATATCATTGAGGACAGTATTATGGAGAGTCGTTTGTGAAATGTTGGTAAGTTTCTAATTGGAAATCAATAAATGAAAAATGAATGAAAATAGGTTAAAGCTCTGCTATTAAAATGGGCTATTTGTATGTATTGCGCAAGACTAGTTTTATAAAATGTCCCCAATTAAAAACTTGATATTATTTTATATCATTGAGGACAGTATTATGGAGAGTCGTTTGTGAAATTTTGGTAAGTTTCTAATTGGAAATCAATAAATGAAAAATAAATGAAAATAAGTTAAAGCTCTGCTATTAAAATGGACTATTTGTATGTATTGCGCACACACCGAACTGAGGCTTAAGATGGGCTGTGAAAAAGACTAGTTTTATAAAATGTCCCCAATTAAAAACTTGATATTATTTTATATCATTGAGGACAGTATTATGGAGAGTCGTTTGTGAAATGTTGGTAAGTTTCTAATTGGAAATCAATAAATGAAAAATAAATGAAAATAGGTTAAAGCTCTGCTATTAAAATGGGCTATTTGTATGTATTGCGCACACACCGAACTGAGGCTTAAGATGAGATGGGCTGTGAAAAAGACTAGTTTTATAAAATGTCCCCAATTAAAAACTTGATATTATTTTATATCATTGAGGACAGTATTATGGAGAGTCGTTTGTGAAATTTTGGTAAGTTTCTAATTGGAAATCAATAAATGAAAAATAAATGAAAATAGGTTAAAGCTCTGCTATTAAAATGGGCTATTTGTATGTATTGCGCACACACCGAACTGAGGCTTAAGATGGGCTGTGAAAAAGACTAGTTTTATAAAATGTCCCCAATTAAAAACTTGATATTATTTTATATCATTGAGGACAGTATTATGGAGAGTCGTTTGTGAAATTTTTGTAAGTTTCTAATTGGAAATCAATAAATGAAAAATAAATGAAAATAAGTTAAAGCTCTGCTATTAAAATGGGCTATTTGTATGTATTGCGCACACACCGAACTGAGGCTTAAGATGGGCTGTGAAAAAGACTAGTTTTATAAAATGTCCCCAATTAAAAACTTGATATTATTTTATATCATTGAGGACAGTATTATGGAGAGTCGTTTGTGAAATGTTGGTAAGTTTCTAATTGGAAATCAATAAATGAAAAATAAATGAAAATAGGTTAAAGCTCTGCTATTAAAATGGGCTATTTGTATGTATTGCGCACACACCGAACTGAGGCTTAAGATGAGATGGGCTGTGAAAAAGACTAGTTTTATAAAATGTCCCCAATTAAAAACTTGATATTATTTTATATCATTGAGGACAGTATTATGGAGAGTCGTTTGTGAAATTTTGGTAAGTTTCTAATTGGAAATCAATAAATGAAAAATAAATGAAAATAGGTTAAAGCTCTGCTATTAAAATGGGCTATTTGTATGTATTGCGCACACACCGAACTGAGGCTTAAGATGGGCTGTGAAAAAGACTAGTTTTATAAAATGTCCCCAATTAAAAACTTGATATTATTTTATATCATTGAGGACAGTATTATGGAGAGTCGTTTGTGAAATTTTGGTAAGTTTCTAATTGGAAATCAATAAATGAAAAATAAATGAAAATAGGTTAAAGCTCTGCTATTAAAATGGGCTATTTGTATGTATTGCGCACACACCGAACTGAGGCTTAAGATGGGCTGTGAAAAAGACTAGTTTCATAAAATGTCCCCAATTAAAAACTTGATATTATTTTATATCATTGAGGACAGTATTATGGAGAGTCGTTTGTGAAATGTTGGTAAGTTTCTAATTGGAAATCAATAAATGAAAAATAAATGAAAATAGGTTAAAGCTCTGCTATTAAAATGGGGTATTTGTATGTATTGCGCACACACCACGGCCGTTCCGCAGTATTAAAATGTGCACGCCCTCAGTGTTCACGCTGCGTCCAGTTCATTCTGACAAGTTACGCGCGCGCGACATTTGCAAGTTTATGTTTACACCTGAAAAAGGTCACGTTTTGTGATTTGCATATCACCATTTCCTTAAATTTCATTGGTCGCAGGAATGTTTTGAATAAAAATAGTGATAATTCTCATGAATATTCATCTGATTAATCCTTACTTGGATCTCCGAGGTCAATTCAGCCATGTGAGCTGCAATCCAGGGGCCACTGCGTACGGGGTGTCATGGTGTCGTCGTTTTACTATTTTGGCGTGCGAATGACGTGCAAAAGAGTGTTATTTTATGGAAATAAGAGTTTTCATCAACAAAATCTGACCACAGATGTTTAAAAGAAGCATACTCCAAGCCAATCAGGATAAAAGAAGGTAAAAGACAGCGGGATGATTTGTGATATTAGAGATTTTGTTTGGTTATTTTCCAACGTGTGAAAAATGATCTTTCGTTTATTATGTACATTCAATACACTATAATATACAGAGGCTACGTAGAGTTTGCATACGTTCATTTTGTACATCGTTGTGTCAGTGTCGGGATATTTTCATGACTGATTTCAAACTAGCCTAGGCCCTATGATTTAAGTTGTTAGGCCTACTGCATCTGTGTTTTCAAAACAATTTTTTACTAGGGTATATATTATAGGCCTACTTTTTTGAATGAAAACTGGAAAAAATTTCATTCTACATGTACATACAATCCTCCGATCCATCATGCCAACCCAAATGCAAATAATAATATACTAAATCGTGATTTGATTCTGGTCCCTGGGTGTCTGGAATAACACGTTTCTTGAAGTGAACTGTTACGTCCTGTGGTGGTATGGCTTAATTAATGGACATTATGTTTTTTTATTGGGATTGCTGATAATTAAACATTTTCTTATTTTCTCGAAATTACACAGCCACTGTCGAACTCGAACCCTACCAGTGCCAGCTTACCAAAGCAGAGAGGACTATAAGTAGGCCTACATGTGAAGGTGAGTGACTATTCCAAGTAAAATTGTAACGCTACACTAGTCCGACTTGTATTTTCATTTTGAAGCCTTTAAACTCAGCTGTGCTATTCATAATTTTGGAAATTAAAAGTCTTGCTGTGCATGTACCCCCCCCCTTTGGCAAATTTGCATGCATATTATTTACACTATCTTGTCATCATGTATCATTCAGCTGTTGAAAACAATTGTTTAAGTTTGATGTGATCATGATATGATGTATTTGCACACAAAATATTATAGCGTAGTAAATTAATACCCAACTTGAACCTTGCTTAAAAACAATATTTGTGTTATTCTTCTATTTTTGCTTTTTTTCTACATGTGATGACTTTGGCTTGTACTTCTGGAGTGGTTGACAAGTGGTGACGTCGCATTGTTGTCATGAGACGCTGTACAACACGACCTGTCCTGTTGAACTCGGTGTGTATGAGCTCGCCTCCTTGCTCATTGAGGAGGCCAAACCCAACACCAAACCTGGACAGCTGTTCAACGGCGTGGTTCTCCAATAAGTGCATCTTTGGTGTGATGCTGGATTCAGGGAAACTCTCTCGGTAAGATGCCATGAAGACCTTGATACACATATCTGCAACAACAAAAAAAACATCATTACTCTGGACTGGTATTAACATTGGTACTTCACAACAAAAATTAAATGGAGTTGAGTAATTACCAATGCGGTTCAAGTCATCTGGTGATAATGCCCTCCTATGGTTTATCGCAAAGTGTGCATCGGCAAATTTTAGGAAAATATCCTCGAAAGTAGACCCCAATTTAGCTGCTTCTCTGATGAGTTCTTGCTGATGTTTCAGTGGAATGTCATCGTTGGATACACTTTGAAGGATTCTGGGGGGTCCGCTTTTGGTGGATTTTCGAGGAGATTTGATTGAGCTGTGAGCAATTTTCTGCACAAACAATGGTTGTAAAGATGAGATGTAAAAAATGGATTGTCATAATTTGTGTTAGTATAAAACAGCATCATTGAATACAAAATGTACTATTTGTAAATTTGTAAATTTTGACTTAGTAATGTTTAAATGTGTTTACGTTTGGGTGTTTGTGTTGGCATTAAGCAGAAATTATGTGTTTGATGTTCTATTTCAGAAGCTAAATCCTAACCATCAATATTTTTATTATTATGAAAATGTTTATTAAGTACATAATTTATTGATGGCTGTGGTATGCGAATGATGTAAATTTGACTTGTACACTTGTAAAAAGTATTTAAAGAAAATAATAATTAATAACAATGCAAGTTGTTTTACAATACATACCCGGCCTGGTGTTTTCAAGCGCACATCGTTTCCCTTGTGTGCACTAAGCTTTAACCAAGTCCAGCGATCACTGACTTCTTCAATTTCTGCTGGGATAGGTGTGCCTCTGCTGTGTTCCACTGCAACTTGCTTGAGAAGGTTTGCAGCCTTTATAATCTCATCTCTGTGTATTTTAACTGTGCTTGTCTCGGGATATGTTTGGATGGGGTTTGCTGATTTTGAACACAAGTCACAGTTACATGATGGTGTTTTATCCTTTTCTGGACAAACATGGTCAGCCATTTTGGACAGTTTACCTATTGTTCCGCATACTGTGCAAACTGTTGTCAATGTGCTAAGCTGAAGCCTCAAAATTCGGGGTGATGATGTGACGTTGTCATGATTCACACTAACTTGACATACAGGGCAGGGAACGGTGTGACTGCCTCGAAAAACGAACCACTGCTCTAAACATGAAGAACAGTAGTTGTGTTCGCATTGAGTTTGCACAGAAGGGGAGCTCAGGATACACTGGCATATTGCACATATGAAAATTGTCTCCACTGCCTTCTCTGTGCCAAGAATGTCGAGATTTGGGGGAACTGTGTACGCAGAATCATTAGTCGCAAAGTTAAACAGATAACTTTTCTCACAGTCCTGTTTGTTGAGGCTCGGTGGATTAATGTTCGGAAGACCTTTTCCAGTACGATTTCTCTTAACAGGGCGACCCCCCTTAAGTACTTTTTCTGTACTGCTCACATGTGGTGCATGTTCCAGATCTTGAGTGAGTCGGCCATTCGTCAGTAGTTTTTTGTGTAGCAGATGAATATTCAAATTCCCTAGTTTGTTGTTTACAATGTGTCAAATTACGCACACACCTCCAGCATAATTTATTCGGATGCCTTGTTGAATCATCGAGCCAGATATTTATACTGTACAGTATTTCTAATTCCTTTCTGTATTGTGCACAATCCACTGCCACATATGAATTATTTGTATTTAATTTTGTGCACACACGACACAACTTATCAAGTGCTAATTGATGAAACTGCAATGTATTCATATCTGGAAAACTTCCTGTAAAGATGTCATCGTTGCAATAAAGTGTTTACCTTGAAACAGTGAATCACAGTAGTATTGCAGTCTGTTTGTTCAACACATCTTTATTTGAGAGTCTGTGTTTGACGATCGCGATACGAACGTAAACAACATACTGAGTAGTAGTCATAGAGCTATGGTAGTAGTACATAGATCTTTTTACTACACTAATCTACGTTTTGCATCCCGCGCGCTATTGACGTGTTGGCTGTGGAGGTGCGCGGTGCACGTCTGCGACTGTGTGTACATTTTAATAGGAGTTTTACGTGATTTTTTGTTCATCTCCGTGAAAAACACACTCTTAAAAATCTATTTCTTGTAAATATGCCCGCTGTCTTGTTTTATTCGTTTGGGCTTTAGGGAAAACAAGTATATTTTTTTCAAGAAATTGGCTCCACTTTATCGGGAAAACCCAGAATTTTTATTTTGGGACATTTTAGAATCAACAGTTTCTCACTATCTTCGGGAATTCACGTCCAGTTACCAGGGTGGAAAAACCCTCATATTTTATATTTTTCCTCACACATTATTACTCTCAATAAATAAAAGTGATCGATTGAAAGTGTTTATGATAAATTATGAACAAATAACTCGAAAATCAATTGGTTATGTATGGACAATTCAATGTAATTATCGTTTTTTTATTCAACGTTAACGTTGAGCCTCCGCCATTTTGGAAACGGATTGTTGTTTCATTACTGGAGGAAACGTTTGTTCGTTGCGAAATCTTTTAATGCGCTGTGTTAATGGGCTTGATACGGCCGTGACACCGAACTGAGGCTTAAGATGGGCTGTGAAAAAGACTAGTTTTATAAAATGTCCCCAATTAAAAGTCCCCAATTAAAAACTTGATATTATTTTATATCATTGAGGACAGTATTATGGAGAGTCGTTTGTGAAATGTTGGTAAGTTTCTAATTGGAAATCAATAAATGAAAAATGAATGAAAATAGGTTAAAGCTCTGCTATTAAAATGGGCTATTTGTATGTATTGCGCAAGACTAGTTTTATAAAATGTCCCCAATTAAAAACTTGATATTATTTTATATCATTGAGGACAGTATTATGGAGAGTCGTTTGTGAAATTTTGGTAAGTTTCTAATTGGAAATCAATAAATGAAAAATAAATGAAAATAAGTTAAAGCTCTGCTATTAAAATGGACTATTTGTATGTATTGCGCACACACCGAACTGAGGCTTAAGATGGGCTGTGAAAAAGACTAGTTTTATAAAATGTCCCCAATTAAAAACTTGATATTATTTTATATCATTGAGGACAGTATTATGGAGAGTCGTTTGTGAAATGTTGGTAAGTTTCTAATTGGAAATCAATAAATGAAAAATAAATGAAAATAGGTTAAAGCTCTGCTATTAAAATGGGCTATTTGTATGTATTGCGCACACACCGAACTGAGGCTTAAGATGAGATGGGCTGTGAAAAAGACTAGTTTTATAAAATGTCCCCAATTAAAAACTTGATATTATTTTATATCATTGAGGACAGTATTATGGAGAGTCGTTTGTGAAATTTTGGTAAGTTTCTAATTGGAAATCAATAAATGAAAAATAAATGAAAATAGGTTAAAGCTCTGCTATTAAAATGGGCTATTTGTATGTATTGCGCACACACCGAACTGAGGCTTAAGATGGGCTGTGAAAAAGACTAGTTTTATAAAATGTCCCCAATTAAAAACTTGATATTATTTTATATCATTGAGGACAGTATTATGGAGAGTCGTTTGTGAAATTTTGGTAAGTTTCTAATTGGAAATCAATAAATGAAAAATAAATGAAAATAGGTTAAAGCTCTGCTATTAAAATGGGCTATTTGTATGTATTGCGCACACACCGAACTGAGGCTTAAGATGGGCTGTGAAAAAGACTAGTTTTATAAAATGTCCCCAATTAAAAGTCCCCAATTAAAAACTTGATATTATTTTATATCATTGAGGACAGTATCATGGAGAGTCGTTTGTGAAATTTTGGTAAGTTTCTAATTGGAAATCAATAAATGAAAAATAAATGAAAATAGGTTAAAGCTCTGCTATTAAAATGGGCTATTTGTATGTATTGCGCACACACCGAACTGAGGCTTAAGATGGGCTGTGAAAAAGACTAGTTTTATAAAATGTCCCCAATTAAAAGTACCCAATTAAAAACTTGATATTATTTTATATCATTGAGGACAGTATTATGGAGAGTCGTTTGTGAAATTTTGGTAAGTTTCTAATTGGAAATCAATAAATGAAAAATAAATGAAAATAGGTTAAAGCTCTGCTATTAAAATGGGCTATTTGTATGTATTGCGCACACACCGAACTGAGGCTTAAGATGGGCTGTGAAAAAGACTAGTTTTATAAAATGTCCCCAATTAAAAACTTGATATTATTTTATATCATTGAGGACAGTATTATGGAGAGTCGTTTGTGAAATTTTGGTAAGTTTCTAATTGGAAATCAATAAATGAAAAATAAATGAAAATAGGTTAAAGCTCTGCTATTAAAATGGGCTATTTGTATGTATTGCGCACACACCGAACTGAGGCTTAAGATGGGCTGTGAAAAAGACTAGTTTCATAAAATGTCCCCAATTAAAAACTTGATATTATTTTATATCATTGAGGACAGTATTATGGAGAGTCGTTTGTGAAATGTTGGTAAGTTTCTAATTGGAAATCAATAAATGAAAAATAAATGAAAATAGGTTAAAGCTCTGCTATTAAAATGGGGTATTTGTATGTATTGCGCACACACCGAACTGAGGCTTAAGATGGGCTGTGAAAAAGACTAGTTTTATAAAATGTCCCCAATTAAAAGTCCCCAATTAAAAACTTGATATTATTTTATATCATTGAGGACAGTATTATGGAGAGTCGTTTGTGAAATGTTGGTAAGTTTCTAATTGGAAATCAATAAATGAAAAATGAATGAAAATAGGTTAAAGCTCTGCTATTAAAATGGGCTATTTGTATGTATTGCGCAAGACTAGTTTTATAAAATGTCCCCAATTAAAAACTTGATATTATTTTATATCATTGAGGACAGTATTATGGAGAGTCGTTTGTGAAATTTTGGTAAGTTTCTAATTTGAAATCAATAAATGAAAAATAAATGAAATTAGGTTAAAGCTCTGCTATTAAAATGGGCTATTTGGGGGAATGAATGTATTGCGCACACACCGAACTGAGGCTTAAGATGGGCTGTGAAAAAGACTAGTTTTATAAAATGTCCCCAATTAAAAACTTGATATTATTTTATATCATTGAGGACAGTATTATGGAGAGTCGTTTGTGAAATTTTGGTAAGTTTCTAATTGGAAATCAATAAATGAAAAATAAATGAAAATAGGTTAAAGCTCTGCTATTAAAATGGGCTATTTGTATGTATTGCGCACACACCGAACTGAGGCTTAAGATGGGCTGTGAAAAAGACTAGTTTTATAAAATTTCCCAAATTAAAAGTCCCCAATTAAAAACTTGATATTATTTTATATCATTGAGGACAGTATTATGGAGAGTCGTTTGTGAAATTTTGGTAAGTTTCTAATTGGAAATAAATAAATGAAAAATAAATGAAAATAGGTTAAAGCTCTGCTATTAAAATGGGCTATTTGTATGTATTGCGCACACACCGAACTGAGGCTTAAGATGGGCTGTGAAAAAGACTAGTTTTATAAAATGTCCCCAATTAAAAGTCCCCAATTAAAAACTTGATATTATTTTATATCATTGAGGACAGTATTATGGAGAGTCGTTTGTGAAATTTTGGTAAGTTTCTAATTGGAAATCAAGAAATGAAAAATAAATGAAAATAGGTTAAAGCTCTGCTATTAAAATGGGCTATTTGTATGTATTGCGCACACACCGAACTGAGGCTTAAGATGGGCTGTGAAAAAGACTAGTTTTATAAAATGTCCCCAATTAAAAACTTGATATTATTTTATATCATTGAGGACAGTATTATGGAGAGTCGTTTGTGAAATTTTGGTAAGTTTCTAATTGGAAATCAATAAATGAAAAATAAATGAAAATAGGTTAAAGCTCTGCTATTAAAATGGGCTATTTGTATGTATTTCACACACACCGAACTGAGGCTTAAGATGGGCTGTGAAAAAGACTAGTTTTATAAAATGTCCCCAATTAAAAGTCCCCAATTAAAAACTTGATATTATTTTATATCATTGAGGACAGTATTATGGAGAGTCGTTTGTGAAATTTTGGTAAGTTTGTAATTGGAAATCAATAAATGAAAAAAAAAATGAAAATAGGTTAAAGCTCTGCTATTAAAATGGGCTATTTGTATGTATTGCGCACACACCGAACTGAGGCTTAAGATGGGCTGTGAAAAAGACTAGTTTTATAAAATGTCCCCAATTAAAAACTTGATATTATTTTATATCATTGAGGACAGTATTATGGAGAGTCGTTTGTGAAATTTTGGTAAGTTTCTAATTGGAAATCAATAAATGAAAAATAAATGAAAATAGGTTAAAGCTCTGCTATTAAAATGGGCTATTTGTATGTATTGCGCACACACCGAACTGAGGCTTAAGATGGGCTGTGAAAAAGACTAGTTTTATAAAATGTCCCCAATTAAAAACTTGATATTATTTTATATCATTGAGGACAGTATTATGGAGAGTCGTTTGTGAAATTTTGGTAAGTTTCTAATTGGAAATCAATAAATGAAAAATAAATGAAAATAGGTTAAAGCTCTGCTATTAAAATGGGCTATTTGTATGTATTGCGCACACACCGAACTGAGGGTTAAGATGGGCTGTGAAAAAGACTAGTTTTATAAAATGTCCCCAATTAAAAGTCCCCAATTAAAAACTTGATATTATTTTATATCATTGAGGACAGTATTATGGAGAGTCGTTTGTGAAATTTTGGTAAGTTTCTAATTGGAAATCAATAAATGAAAAATAAATGAAAATAGGTTAAAGCTCTGCTATCTTAAGCCTCAGTTCGGTGTGTGCGCAATACATTCATTCCCCCAAATAGCCCATTTTAATAGCAGAGCTTTAACCTAATTTCATTTATTTTTCATTTATTGATTTCAAATTAGAAACTTACCAAAATTTCACAAACGACTCTCCATAATACTGTCCTCAATACTGTCCTCAATGATATAAAATAATATCAAGTTTTTAATTGGGGACTTTTAATTTGGGAAATTTTATAAAACTAGTCTTTTTCACAGCCCATCTTAAGCCTCAGTTCGGTGTGTGCGCAATACATACAAATAGCCCATTTTAATAGCAGAGCTTTAACCTATTTTCATTTATTTTTCATTTATTGATTTCCAATGTGAAATTTTGGTAAGTTTCTAATTGGAAATCAATAAATGAAAAATAAATGAAAATAGGTTAAAGCTCTGCTATTAAAATGGGCTATTTGTATGTATTTCACACACACCGAACTGAGGCTTAAGATGGGCTGTGAAAAAGACTAGTTTTATAAAATGTCCCCAATTAAAAGTCCCCAATTAAAAACTTGATATTATTTTATATCATTGAGGACAGTATTATGGAGAGTCGTTTGTGAAATTTTGGTAAGTTTGTAATTGGAAATCAATAAATGAAAAAAAAAATGAAAATAGGTTAAAACTGAGGCTTAAGATGGGCTGTGAAAAAGACTAGTTTTATAAAATGTCCCCAATTAAAAGTCCCCAATTAAAAACTTGATATTATTTTATATCATTGAGGACAGTATTATGGAGAGTCGTTTGTGAAATTTTGGTAAGTTTGTAATTGGAAATCAATAAATGAAAAAAAAAATGAAAATAGGTTAAAGCTCTGCTATTAAAATGGGCTATTTGTATGTATTGCGCACACACCGAACTGAGGCTTAAGATGGGCTGTGAAAAAGACTAGTTTTATAAAATGTCCCCAATTAAAAACTTGATATTATTTTATATCATTGAGGACAGTATTATGGAGAGTCGTTTGTGAAATTTTGGTAAGTTTCTAATTGGAAATCAATAAATGAAAAATAAATGAAAATAGGTTAAAGCTCTGCTATTAAAATGGGCTATTTGTATGTATTGCGCACACACCGAACTGAGGGTTAAGATGGGCTGTGAAAAAGACTAGTTTTATAAAATGTCCCCAATTAAAAGTCCCCAATTAAAAACTTGATATTATTTTATATCATTGAGGACAGTATTATGGAGAGTCGTTTGTGAAATTTTGGTAAGTTTCTAATTGGAAATCAATAAATGAAAAATAAATGAAAATAGGTTAAAGCTCTGCTATTAAAATGGGCTATTTGTATGTATTGCGCACACACCGAACTGAGGCTTAAGATGGGCTGTGAAAAAGACTAGTTTTATAAAATGTCCCCAATAAAAAACTTGATATTATTTTATATCATTGAGGACAGTATTATGGAGAGTCGTTTGTGAAATGTTGGTAAGTTTCTAATTGGAAATCAATAAATGAAAAATAAATGAAAATAGGTTAAAGCTCTGCTATTAAAATGGGCTATTTGTATGTATTGCGCACACACCGAACTGAGGCTTAAGATGGGCTGTGAAAAAGACTAGTTTTATAAAATGTCCCCAATTAAAAACTTGATATTATTTTATATCATTGAGGACAGTATTATGGAGAGTCGTTTGTGAAATTTTGGTAAGTTTCTAATTGGAAATCAATAAATGAAAAATAAATGAAAATAGGTTAAAGCTCTGCTATTAAAATGGGCTATTTGTATGTATTGCGCACACACCGAACTGAGGCTTAAGATGGGCTGTGAAAAAGACTAGTTTTATAAAATGTCCCCAATTAAAAGTCCCCAATTAAAAACTTGATATTATTTTATATCATTGAGGACAGTATCATGGAGAGTCGTTTGTGAAATTTTGGTAAGTTTCTAATTGGAATTCAATAAATGAAAAATAAATGAAAATAGGTTAAAGCTCTGCTATTAAAATGGGCTATTTGTATGTATTGCGCACACACCGAACTGAGGCTTAAGATGGGCTGTGAAAAAGACTAGTTTTATAAAATGTCCCCAATTAAAAACTTGATATTATTTTATATCATTGAGGACAGTATTATGGAGAGTCGTTTGTGAAATTTTGGTAAGTTTCTACTTGGAAATCAATAAATGAAAAATAAATGAAAATAGGTTAAAGCTCTGCTATTAAAATGGGCTATTTGTATGTATTGCGCACACACCGAACTGAGGCTTAAGATGGGCTGTGAAAAAGACTAGTTTTATAAAATGTCCCCAATTAAAAACTTGATATTATTTTATATCATTGAGGACAGTATTATGGAGAGTCGTTTGTGAAATTTTGGTAAGTTTCTAATTGGAAATCAATAAATGAAAAATAAATGAAAATAGGTTAAAGCTCTGCTATTAAAATGACTAGTTTTATAAAATGTCCCCAATTAAAAGTCCCCAATTAAAAACTTGATATTATTTTATATCATTGAGGACAGTATTATGGAGAGTCGTTTGTGAAATGTTGGTAAGTTTGTAATTGGAAATCAATAAATGAAAAAAAAAATGAAAATAGGTTAAAGCTCTGCTATTAAAATGGGCTATTTGTATGTATTGCGCACACACCGAACTGAGGCTTAAGATGGGCTGTGAAAAAGACTAGTTTTATAAAATGTCCCCAATTAAAAACTTGATATTATTTTATATCATTGAGGACAGTATTATGGAGAGTCGTTTGTGAAATTTTGGTAAGTTTCTAATTGGAAATCAATAAATGAAAAATAAATGAAAATAGGTTAAAGCTCTGCTATTAAAATGGGCTATTTGTATGTATTGCGCACACACCGAACTGAGGCTTAAGATGGGCTGTGAAAAAGACTAGTTTTATAAAATGTCCCCAATTAAAAACTTGATATTATTTTATATCATTGAGGACAGTATTATGGAGAGTCGTTTGTGAAATTTTGGTAAGTTTCTAATTGGAAATCAATAAATGAAAAATAAATGAAAATAGGTTAAAGCTCTGCTATTAAAATGGGCTATTTGTATGTATTGCGCACACACCGAACTGAGGGTTAAGATGGGCTGTGAAAAAGACTAGTTTTATAAAATGTCCCCAATTAAAAGTCCCCAATTAAAAACTTGATATTATTTTATATCATTGAGGACAGTATTATGGAGAGTCGTTTGTGAAATTTTGGTAAGTTTCTAATTGGAAATCAATAAATGAAAAATAAATGAAAATAGGTTAAAGCTCTGCTATTAAAATGGGCTATTTGTATGTATTGCGCACACACCGAACTGAGGCTTAAGATGGGCTGTGAAAAAGACTAGTTTTATAAAATGTCCCCAATAAAAAACTTGATATTATTTTATATCATTGAGGACAGTATTATGGAGAGTCGTTTGTGAAATGTTGGTAAGTTTCTAATTGGAAATCAATAAATGAAAAATAAATGAAAATAGGTTAAAGCTCTGCTATTAAAATGGGCTATTTGTATGTATTGCGCACACACCGAACTGAGGCTTAAGATGGGCTGTGAAAAAGACTAGTTTTATAAAATGTCCCCAATTAAAAACTTGATATTATTTTATATCATTGAGGACAGTATTATGGAGAGTCGTTTGTGAAATTTTGGTAAGTTTCTAATTGGAAATCAATAAATGAAAAATAAATGAAAATAGGTTAAAGCTCTGCTATTAAAATGGGCTATTTGTATGTATTGCGCACACACCGAACTGAGGCTTAAGATGGGCTGTGAAAAAGACTAGTTTTATAAAATGTCCCCAATTAAAAGTCCCCAATTAAAAACTTGATATTATTTTATATCATTGAGGACAGTATCATGGAGAGTCGTTTGTGAAATTTTGGTAAGTTTCTAATTGGAAATCAATAAATGAAAAATAAATGAAAATAGGTTAAAGCTCTGCTATTAAAATGGGCTATTTGTATGTATTGCGCACACACCGAACTGAGGCTTAAGATGGGCTGTGAAAAAGACTAGTTTTATAAAATGTCCCCAATAAAAAACTTGATATTATTTTATATCATTGAGGACAGTATTATGGAGAGTCGTTTGTGAAATTTTGGTAAGTTTCTAATTGGAAATCAATAAATGAAAAATAAATGAAAATAGGTTAAAGCTCTGCTATTAAAATGACTAGTTTTATAAAATGTCCCCAATTAAAAGTCCCCAATTAAAAACTTGATATTATTTTATATCATTGAGGACAGTATTATGGAGAGTCGTTTGTGAAATGTTGGTAAGTTTCTAATTGGAAATCAATAAATGAAAAATGAATGAAAATAGGTTAAAGCTCTGCTATTAAAATGGGCTATTTGTACGTATTGCGCACACACCGAACTGAGGCTTAAGATGGGCTGTGAAAAAGACTAGTTTTATAAAATGTCCCCAATTAAAAGTCCCCAATTAAAAACTTGATATTATTTTATATCATTGAGGACAGTATTATGGAGAGTCGTTTGTGAAATTTTTGTAAGTTTCTAATTGGAAATCAATAAATGAAAAAAAAATGAAAATAGGTTAAAGCTCTGCTATTAAAATGGGCTATTTGTATGTATTGCGCACACACCGAACTGAGGCTTAAGATAGGCTGTGAAAAAGACTAGTTTTATAAAAGTCCCCAATTAAAAACTTGATATTATTTTATATCATTGAGGACAGTATTATGGAGGGTCGTTTGTGAAATTTTGGTAAGTTTCTAATTGGAAATCAATAAATGAAAAATAAATGAAAATAGGTTAAAGCTCTGCTATTAAAATGGGCTATTTGTATGTATTGCGCACACACCGAACTGAGGCTTAAGATGGGCTGTGAAAAAGACTAGTTTTATAAAATGTCCCCAATTAAAAACTTGATATTATTTTATATCATTGAGGACAGTATTATGGAGAGTCGTTTGTGAAATTTTGGTAAGTTTCTAATTGGAAATCAATAAATGAAAAATAAATGAAAATAGGTTAAAGCTCTGCTATTAAAATGGGCTATTTGTATGTATTGCGCACACACCGAACTGAGGCTTAAGATGGGCTGTGAAAAAGACTAGTTTTATAAAATGTCCCCAATTAAAAGTCCCCAATTAAAAACTTGATATTATTTTATATCATTGAGGACAGTATCATGGAGAGTCGTTTGTGAAATTTTGGTAAGTTTCTAATTGGAAATCAATAAATGAAAAATAAATGAAAATAGGTTAAAGCTCTGCTATTAAAATGGGCTATTTGTATGTATTGCGCACACACCGAACTGAGGCTTAAGATGGGCTGTGAAAAAGACTAGTTTTATAAAATGTCCCCAATTAAAAACTTGATATTATTTTATATCATTGAGGACAGTATTATGGAGAGTCGTTTGTGAAATTTTGGTAAGTTTCTACTTGGAAATCAATAAATGAAAAATAAATGAAAATAGGTTAAAGCTCTGCTATTAAAATGGGCTATTTGTATGTATTGCGCACACACCGAACTGAGGCTTAAGATGGGCTGTGAAAAAGACTAGTTTTATAAAATGTCCCCAATTAAAAACTTGATATTATTTTATATCATTGAGGACAGTATTATGGAGAGTCGTTTGTGAAATTTTGGTAAGTTTCTAATTGGAAATCAATAAATGAAAAATAAATGAAAATAGGTTAAAGCTCTGCTATTAAAATGACTAGTTTTATAAAATGTCCCCAATTAAAAGTCCCCAATTAAAAACTTGATATTATTTTATATCATTGAGGACAGTATTATGGAGAGTCGTTTGTGAAATGTTGGTAAGTTTGTAATTGGAAATCAATAAATGAAAAAAAAAATGAAAATAGGTTAAAGCTCTGCTATTAAAATGGGCTATTTGTATGTATTGCGCACACACCGAACTGAGGCTTAAGATGGGCTGTGAAAAAGACTAGTTTTATAAAATGTCCCCAATTAAAAACTTGATATTATTTTATATCATTGAGGACAGTATTATGGAGAGTCGTTTGTGAAATTTTGGTAAGTTTCTAATTGGAAATCAATAAATGAAAAATAAATGAAAATAGGTTAAAGCTCTGCTATTAAAATGGGCTATTTGTATGTATTGCGCACACACCGAACTG
>JAZGTN010000327.1:7500-25000 GCA_037783415.1 Leptasterias polaris | reverse complement strand
TAGGGTTAGGGTTAGGGTTAGGGTTAGGGTTAGGGTTAGGGTTAGGGTTAGGGTTAGGGTTAGGGTTAGGGTTAGGGTTAGGGTTAGGGTTAGGGTTAGGGTTAGGGTTAGGGTTAGGGTTAGGGTTAGGGTTAGGGTTAGGGTTAGGGTTAGGGTTAGGGTTAGGGTTAGGGTTAGGGTTAGGGTTAGGGTTAGGGTTAGGGTTAGGGTTAGGGTTAGGGTTAGGGTTAGGGTTAGGGTTAGGGTTAGGGTTAGGGTTAGGGTTAGGGTTAGGGTTAGGGTTAGGGTTAGGGTTAGGGTTAGGGTTAGGGTTAGGGTTAGGGTTAGGGTTAGGGTTAGGGTTAGGGTTAGGGTTAGGGTTAGGGTTAGGGTTAGGGTTAGGGTTAGGGTTAGGGTTAGGGTTAGGGTTAGGGTTAGGGTTAGGGTTAGGGTTAGGGTTAGGGTTAGGGTTAGGGTTAGGGTTAGGGTTAGGGTTAGGGTTAGGGTTAGGGTTAGGGTTAGGGTTAGGGTTAGGGTTAGGGTTAGGGTTAGGGTTAGGGTTAGGGTTAGGGTTAGGGTTAGGGTTAGGGTTAGGGTTAGGGTTAGGGTTAGGGTTAGGGTTAGGGTTAGGGTTAGGGTTAGGGTTAGGGTTAGGGTTAGGGTTAGGGTTAGGGTTAGGGTTAGGGTTAGGGTTAGGGTTAGGGTTAGGGTTAGGGTTAGGGTTAGGGTTAGGGTTAGGGTTAGGGTTAGGGTTAGGGTTAGGGTTAGGGTTAGGGTTAGGGTTAGGGTTAGGGTTAGGGTTAGGGTTAGGGTTAGGGTTAGGGTTAGGGTTAGGGTTAGGGTTAGGGTTAGGGTTAGGGTTAGGGTTAGGGTTAGGGTTAGGGTTAGGGTTAGGGTTAGGGTTAGGGTTAGGGTTAGGGTTAGGGTTAGGGTTAGGGTTAGGGTTAGGGTTAGGGTTAGGGTTAGGGTTAGGGTTAGGGTTAGGGTTAGGGTTAGGGTTAGGGTTAGGGTTAGGGTTAGGGTTAGGGTTAGGGTTAGGGTTAGGGTTAGGGTTAGGGTTGGGTTAGGGTTAGGGTTAGGGTTAGGGTTAGGGTTAGGGTTAGGGTTAGGGTTAGGGTTAGGGTTAGGGTTAGGGTTAGGGTTAGGGTTAGGGTTAGGGTTAGGGTTAGGGTTAGGGTTAGGGTTAGGGTTAGGGTTAGGGTTAGGGTTAGGGTTAGGGTTAGGGTTAGGGTTAGGGTTAGGGTTAGGGTTAGGGTTAGGGTTAGGGTTAGGGTTAGGGTTAGGGTTAGGGTTAGGGTTAGGGTTAGGGTTAGGGTTAGGGTTAGGGTTAGGGTTAGGGTTAGGGTTAGGGTTAGGGTTAGGGTTAGGGTTAGGGTTAGGGTTAGGGTTAGGGTTAGGGTTAGGGTTAGGGTTAGGGTTAGGGTTAGGGTTAGGGTTAGGGTTAGGGTTAGGGTTAGGGTTAGGGTTAGGGTTAGGGTTAGGGTTAGGGTTAGGGTTAGGGTTAGGGTTAGGGTTAGGGTTAGGGTTAGGGTTAGGGTTAGGGTTAGGGTTAGGGTTAGGGTTAGGGTTAGGGTTAGGGTTAGGGTTAGGGTTAGGGTTAGGGTTAGGGTTAGGGTTAGGGTTAGGGTTAGGGTTAGGGTTAGGGTTAGGGTTAGGGTTAGGGTTAGGGTTAGGGTTAGGGTTAGGGTTAGGGTTAGGGTTAGGGTTAGGGTTAGGGTTAGGGTTAGGGTTAGGGTTAGGGTTAGGGTTAGGGTTAGGGTTAGGGTTAGGGTTAGGGTTAGGGTTAGGGTTAGGGTTAGGGTTAGGGTTAGGGTTAGGGTTAGGGTTAGGGTTAGGGTTAGGGTTAGGGTTAGGGTTAGGGTTAGGGTTAGGGTTAGGGTTAGGGTTAGGGTTAGGGTTAGGGTTAGGGTTAGGGTTAGGGTTAGGGTTAGGGTTAGGGTTAGGGTTAGGGTTAGGGTTAGGGTTAGGGTTAGGGTTAGGGTTAGGGTTAGGGTTAGGGTTAGGGTTAGGGTTAGGGTTAGGGTTAGGGTTAGGGTTAGGGTTAGGGTTAGGGTTAGGGTTAGGGTTAGGGTTAGGGTTAGGGTTAGGGTTAGGGTTAGGGTTAGGGTTAGGGTTAGGGTTAGGGTTAGGGTTAGGGTTAGGGTTAGGGTTAGGGTTAGGGTTAGGGTTAGGGTTAGGGTTAGGGTTAGGGTTAGGGTTAGGGTTAGGGTTAGGGTTAGGGTTAGGGTTAGGGTTAGGGTTAGGGTTAGGGTTAGGGTTAGGGTTAGGGTTAGGGTTAGGGTTAGGGTTAGGGTTAGGGTTAGGGTTAGGGTTAGGGTTAGGGTTAGGGTTAGGGTTAGGGTTAGGGTTAGGGTTAGGGTTAGGGTTAGGGTTAGGGTTAGGGTTAGGGTTAGGGTTAGGGTTAGGGTTAGGGTTAGGGTTAGGGTTAGGGTTAGGGTTAGGGTTAGGGTTAGGGTTAGGGTTAGGGTTAGGGTTAGGGTTAGGGTTAGGGTTAGGGTTAGGGTTAGGGTTAGGGTTAGGGTTAGGGTTAGGGTTAGGGTTAGGGTTAGGGTTAGGGTTAGGGTTAGGGTTAGGGTTAGGGTTAGGGTTAGGGTTAGGGTTAGGGTTAGGGTTAGGGTTAGGGTTAGGGTTAGGGTTAGGGTTAGGGTTAGGGTTAGGGTTAGGGTTAGGGTTAGGGTTAGGGTTAGGGTTAGGGTTAGGGTTAGGGTTAGGGTTAGGGTTAGGGTTAGGGTTAGGGTTAGGGTTAGGGTTAGGGTTAGGGTTAGGGTTAGGGTTAGGGTTAGGGTTAGGGTTAGGGTTAGGGTTAGGGTTAGGGTTAGGGTTAGGGTTAGGGTTAGGGTTAGGGTTAGGGTTAGGGTTAGGGTTAGGGTTAGGGTTAGGGTTAGGGTTAGGGTTAGGGTTAGGGTTAGGGTTAGGGTTAGGGTTAGGGTTAGGGTTAGGGTTAGGGTTAGGGTTAGGGTTAGGGTTAGGGTTAGGGTTAGGGTTAGGGTTAGGGTTAGGGTTAGGGTTAGGGTTAGGGTTAGGGTTAGGGTTAGGGTTAGGGTTAGGGTTAGGGTTAGGGTTAGGGTTAGGGTTAGGGTTAGGGTTAGGGTTAGGGTTAGGGTTAGGGTTAGGGTTAGGGTTAGGGTTAGGGTTAGGGTTAGGGTTAGGGTTAGGGTTAGGGTTAGGGTTAGGGTTAGGGTTAGGGTTAGGGTTAGGGTTAGGGTTAGGGTTAGGGTTAGGGTTAGGGTTAGGGTTAGGGTTAGGGTTAGGGTTAGGGTTAGGGTTAGGGTTAGGGTTAGGGTTAGGGTTAGGGTTAGGGTTAGGGTTAGGGTTAGGGTTAGGGTTAGGGTTAGGGTTAGGGTTAGGGTTAGGGTTAGGGTTAGGGTTAGGGTTAGGGTTAGGGTTAGGGTTAGGGTTAGGGTTAGGGTTAGGGTTAGGGTTAGGGTTAGGGTTAGGGTTAGGGTTAGGGTTAGGGTTAGGGTTAGGGTTAGGGTTAGGGTTAGGGTTAGGGTTAGGGTTAGGGTTAGGGTTAGGGTTAGGGTTAGGGTTAGGGTTAGGGTTAGGGTTAGGGTTAGGGTTAGGGTTAGGGTTAGGGTTAGGGTTAGGGTTAGGGTTAGGGTTAGGGTTAGGGTTAGGGTTAGGGTTAGGGTTAGGGTTAGGGTTAGGGTTAGGGTTAGGGTTAGGGTTAGGGTTAGGGTTAGGGTTAGGGTTAGGGTTAGGGTTAGGGTTAGGGTTAGGGTTAGGGTTAGGGTTAGGGTTAGGGTTAGGGTTAGGGTTAGGGTTAGGGTTAGGGTTAGGGTTAGGGTTAGGGTTAGGGTTAGGGTTAGGGTTAGGGTTAGGGTTAGGGTTAGGGTTAGGGTTAGGGTTAGGGTTAGGGTTAGGGTTAGGGTTAGGGTTAGGGTTAGGGTTAGGGTTAGGGTTAGGGTTAGGGTTAGGGTTAGGGTTAGGGTTAGGGTTAGGGTTAGGGTTAGGGTTAGGGTTAGGGTTAGGGTTAGGGTTAGGGTTAGGGTTAGGGTTAGGGTTAGGGTTAGGGTTAGGGTTAGGGTTAGGGTTAGGGTTAGGGTTAGGGTTAGGGTTAGGGTTAGGGTTAGGGTTAGGGTTAGGGTTAGGGTTAGGGTTAGGGTTAGGGTTAGGGTTAGGGTTAGGGTTAGGGTTAGGGTTAGGGTTAGGGTTAGGGTTAGGGTTAGGGTTAGGGTTAGGGTTAGGGTTAGGGTTAGGGTTAGGGTTAGGGTTAGGGTTAGGGTTAGGGTTAGGGTTAGGGTTAGGGTTAGGGTTAGGGTTAGGGTTAGGGTTAGGGTTAGGGTTAGGGTTAGGGTTAGGGTTAGGGTTAGGGTTAGGGTTAGGGTTAGGGTTAGGGTTAGGGTTAGGGTTAGGGTTAGGGTTAGGGTTAGGGTTAGGGTTAGGGTTAGGGTTAGGGTTAGGGTTAGGGTTAGGGTTAGGGTTAGGGTTAGGGTTAGGGTTAGGGTTAGGGTTAGGGTTAGGGTTAGGGTTAGGGTTAGGGTTAGGGTTAGGGTTAGGGTTAGGGTTAGGGTTAGGGTTAGGGTTAGGGTTAGGGTTAGGGTTAGGGTTAGGGTTAGGGTTAGGGTTAGGGTTAGGGTTAGGGTTAGGGTTAGGGTTAGGGTTAGGGTTAGGGTTAGGGTTAGGGTTAGGGTTAGGGTTAGGGTTAGGGTTAGGGTTAGGGTTAGGGTTAGGGTTAGGGTTAGGGTTAGGGTTAGGGTTAGGGTTAGGGTTAGGGTTAGGGTTAGGGTTAGGGTTAGGGTTAGGGTTAGGGTTAGGGTTAGGGTTAGGGTTAGGGTTAGGGTTAGGGTTAGGGTTAGGGTTAGGGTTAGGGTTAGGGTTAGGGTTAGGGTTAGGGTTAGGGTTAGGGTTAGGGTTAGGGTTAGGGTTAGGGTTAGGGTTAGGGTTAGGGTTAGGGTTAGGGTTAGGGTTAGGGTTAGGGTTAGGGTTAGGGTTAGGGTTAGGGTTAGGGTTAGGGTTAGGGTTAGGGTTAGGGTTAGGGTTAGGGTTAGGGTTAGGGTTAGGGTTAGGGTTAGGGTTAGGGTTAGGGTTAGGGTTAGGGTTAGGGTTAGGGTTAGGGTTAGGGTTAGGGTTAGGGTTAGGGTTAGGGTTAGGGTTAGGGTTAGGGTTAGGGTTAGGGTTAGGGTTAGGGTTAGGGTTAGGGTTAGGGTTAGGGTTAGGGTTAGGGTTAGGGTTAGGGTTAGGGTTAGGGTTAGGGTTAGGGTTAGGGTTAGGGTTAGGGTTAGGGTTAGGGTTAGGGTTAGGGTTAGGGTTAGGGTTAGGGTTAGGGTTAGGGTTAGGGTTAGGGTTAGGGTTAGGGTTAGGGTTAGGGTTAGGGTTAGGGTTAGGGTTAGGGTTAGGGTTAGGGTTAGGGTTAGGGTTAGGGTTAGGGTTAGGGTTAGGGTTAGGGTTAGGGTTAGGGTTAGGGTTAGGGTTAGGGTTAGGGTTAGGGTTAGGGTTAGGGTTAGGGTTAGGGTTAGGGTTAGGGTTAGGGTTAGGGTTAGGGTTAGGGTTAGGGTTAGGGTTAGGGTTAGGGTTAGGGTTAGGGTTAGGGTTAGGGTTAGGGTTAGGGTTAGGGTTAGGGTTAGGGTTAGGGTTAGGGTTAGGGTTAGGGTTAGGGTTAGGGTTAGGGTTAGGGTTAGGGTTAGGGTTAGGGTTAGGGTTAGGGTTAGGGTTAGGGTTAGGGTTAGGGTTAGGGTTAGGGTTAGGGTTAGGGTTAGGGTTAGGGTTAGGGTTAGGGTTAGGGTTAGGGTTAGGGTTAGGGTTAGGGTTAGGGTTAGGGTTAGGGTTAGGGTTAGGGTTAGGGTTAGGGTTAGGGTTAGGGTTAGGGTTAGGGTTAGGGTTAGGGTTAGGGTTAGGGTTAGGGTTAGGGTTAGGGTTAGGGTTAGGGTTAGGGTTAGGGTTAGGGTTAGGGTTAGGGTTAGGGTTAGGGTTAGGGTTAGGGTTAGGGTTAGGGTTAGGGTTAGGGTTAGGGTTAGGGTTAGGGTTAGGGTTAGGGTTAGGGTTAGGGTTAGGGTTAGGGTTAGGGTTAGGGTTAGGGTTAGGGTTAGGGTTAGGGTTAGGGTTAGGGTTAGGGTTAGGGTTAGGGTTAGGGTTAGGGTTAGGGTTAGGGTTAGGGTTAGGGTTAGGGTTAGGGTTAGGGTTAGGGTTAGGGTTAGGGTTAGGGTTAGGGTTAGGGTTAGGGTTAGGGTTAGGGTTAGGGTTAGGGTTAGGGTTAGGGTTAGGGTTAGGGTTAGGGTTAGGGTTAGGGTTAGGGTTAGGGTTAGGGTTAGGGTTAGGGTTAGGGTTAGGGTTAGGGTTAGGGTTAGGGTTAGGGTTAGGGTTAGGGTTAGGGTTAGGGTTAGGGTTAGGGTTAGGGTTAGGGTTAGGGTTAGGGTTAGGGTTAGGGTTAGGGTTAGGGTTAGGGTTAGGGTTAGGGTTAGGGTTAGGGTTAGGGTTAGGGTTAGGGTTAGGGTTAGGGTTAGGGTTAGGGTTAGGGTTAGGGTTAGGGTTAGGGTTAGGGTTAGGGTTAGGGTTAGGGTTAGGGTTAGGGTTAGGGTTAGGGTTAGGGTTAGGGTTAGGGTTAGGGTTAGGGTTAGGGTTAGGGTTAGGGTTAGGGTTAGGGTTAGGGTTAGGGTTAGGGTTAGGGTTAGGGTTAGGGTTAGGGTTAGGGTTAGGGTTAGGGTTAGGGTTAGGGTTAGGGTTAGGGTTAGGGTTAGGGTTAGGGTTAGGGTTAGGGTTAGGGTTAGGGTTAGGGTTAGGGTTAGGGTTAGGGTTAGGGTTAGGGTTAGGGTTAGGGTTAGGGTTAGGGTTAGGGTTAGGGTTAGGGTTAGGGTTAGGGTTAGGGTTAGGGTTAGGGTTAGGGTTAGGGTTAGGGTTAGGGTTAGGGTTAGGGTTAGGGTTAGGGTTAGGGTTAGGGTTAGGGTTAGGGTTAGGGTTAGGGTTAGGGTTAGGGTTAGGGTTAGGGTTAGGGTTAGGGTTAGGGTTAGGGTTAGGGTTAGGGTTAGGGTTAGGGTTAGGGTTAGGGTTAGGGTTAGGGTTAGGGTTAGGGTTAGGGTTAGGGTTAGGGTTAGGGTTAGGGTTAGGGTTAGGGTTAGGGTTAGGGTTAGGGTTAGGGTTAGGGTTAGGGTTAGGGTTAGGGTTAGGGTTAGGGTTAGGGTTAGGGTTAGGGTTAGGGTTAGGGTTAGGGTTAGGGTTAGGGTTAGGGTTAGGGTTAGGGTTAGGGTTCAGGGTTAGGGTTAGGGTTAGGGTTAGGGTTAGGGTTAGGGTTAGGGTTAGGGTTAGGGTTAGGGTTAGGGTTAGGGTTAGGGTTAGGGTTAGGGTTAGGGTTAGGGTTAGGGTTAGGGTTAGGGTTAGGGTTAGGGTTAGGGTTAGGGTTAGGGTTAGGGTTAGGGTTAGGGTTAGGGTTAGGGTTAGGGTTAGGGTTAGGGTTAGGGTTAGGGTTAGGGTTAGGGTTAGGGTTAGGGTTAGGGTTAGGGTTAGGGTTAGGGTTAGGGTTAGGGTTAGGGTTAGGGTTAGGGTTAGGGTTAGGGTTAGGGTTAGGGTTAGGGTTAGGGTTAGGGTTAGGGTTAGGGTTAGGGTTAGGGTTAGGGTTAGGGTTAGGGTTAGGGTTAGGGTTAGGGTTAGGGTTAGGGTTAGGGTTAGGGTTAGGGTTAGGGTTAGGGTTAGGGTTAGGGTTAGGGTTAGGGTTAGGGTTAGGGTTAGGGTTAGGGTTAGGGTTAGGGTTAGGGTTAGGGTTAGGGTTAGGGTTAGGGTTAGGGTTAGGGTTAGGGTTAGGGTTAGGGTTAGGGTTAGGGTTAGGGTTAGGGTTAGGGTTAGGGTTAGGGTTAGGGTTAGGGTTAGGGTTAGGGTTAGGGTTAGGGTTAGGGTTAGGGTTAGGGTTAGGGTTAGGGTTAGGGTTAGGGTTAGGGTTAGGGTTAGGGTTAGGGTTAGGGTTAGGGTTAGGGTTAGGGTTAGGGTTAGGGTTAGGGTTAGGGTTAGGGTTAGGGTTAGGGTTAGGGTTAGGGTTAGGGTTAGGGTTAGGGTTAGGGTTAGGGTTAGGGTTAGGGTTAGGGTTAGGGTTAGGGTTAGGGTTAGGGTTAGGGTTAGGGTTAGGGTTAGGGTTAGGGTTAGGGTTAGGGTTAGGGTTAGGGTTAGGGTTAGGGTTAGGGTTAGGGTTAGGGTTAGGGTTAGGGTTAGGGTTAGGGTTAGGGTTAGGGTTAGGGTTAGGGTTAGGGTTAGGGTTAGGGTTAGGGTTAGGGTTAGGGTTAGGGTTAGGGTTAGGGTTAGGGTTAGGGTTAGGGTTAGGGTTAGGGTTAGGGTTAGGGTTAGGGTTAGGGTTAGGGTTAGGGTTAGGGTTAGGGTTAGGGTTAGGGTTAGGGTTAGGGTTAGGGTTAGGGTTAGGGTTAGGGTTAGGGTTAGGGTTAGGGTTAGGGTTAGGGTTAGGGTTAGGGTTAGGGTTAGGGTTAGGGTTAGGGTTAGGGTTAGGGTTAGGGTTAGGGTTAGGGTTAGGGTTAGGGTTAGGGTTAGGGTTAGGGTTAGGGTTAGGGTTAGGGTTAGGGTTAGGGTTAGGGTTAGGGTTAGGGTTAGGGTTAGGGTTAGGGTTAGGGTTAGGGTTAGGGTTAGGGTTAGGGTTAGGGTTAGGGTTAGGGTTAGGGTTAGGGTTAGGGTTAGGGTTAGGGTTAGGGTTAGGGTTAGGGTTAGGGTTAGGGTTAGGGTTAGGGTTAGGGTTAGGGTTAGGGTTAGGGTTAGGGTTAGGGTTAGGGTTAGGGTTAGGGTTAGGGTTAGGGTTAGGGTTAGGGTTAGGGTTAGGGTTAGGGTTAGGGTTAGGGTTAGGGTTAGGGTTAGGGTTAGGGTTAGGGTTAGGGTTAGGGTTAGGGTTAGGGTTAGGGTTAGGGTTAGGGTTAGGGTTAGGGTTAGGGTTAGGGTTAGGGTTAGGGTTAGGGTTAGGGTTAGGGTTAGGGTTAGGGTTAGGGTTAGGGTTAGGGTTAGGGTTAGGGTTAGGGTTAGGGTTAGGGTTAGGGTTAGGGTTAGGGTTAGGGTTAGGGTTAGGGTTAGGGTTAGGGTTAGGGTTAGGGTTAGGGTTAGGGTTAGGGTTAGGGTTAGGGTTAGGGTTAGGGTTAGGGTTAGGGTTAGGGTTAGGGTTAGGGTTAGGGTTAGGGTTAGGGTTAGGGTTAGGGTTAGGGTTAGGGTTAGGGTTAGGGTTAGGGTTAGGGTTAGGGTTAGGGTTAGGGTTAGGGTTAGGGTTAGGGTTAGGGTTAGGGTTAGGGTTAGGGTTAGGGTTAGGGTTAGGGTTAGGGTTAGGGTTAGGGTTAGGGTTAGGGTTAGGGTTAGGGTTAGGGTTAGGGTTAGGGTTAGGGTTAGGGTTAGGGTTAGGGTTAGGGTTAGGGTTAGGGTTAGGGTTAGGGTTAGGGTTAGGGTTAGGGTTAGGGTTAGGGTTAGGGTTAGGGTTAGGGTTAGGGTTAGGGTTAGGGTTAGGGTTAGGGTTAGGGTTAGGGTTAGGGTTAGGGTTAGGGTTAGGGTTAGGGTTAGGGTTAGGGTTAGGGTTAGGGTTAGGGTTAGGGTTAGGGTTAGGGTTAGGGTTAGGGTTAGGGTTAGGGTTAGGGTTAGGGTTAGGGTTAGGGTTAGGGTTAGGGTTAGGGTTAGGGTTAGGGTTAGGGTTAGGGTTAGGGTTAGGGTTAGGGTTAGGGTTAGGGTTAGGGTTAGGGTTAGGGTTAGGGTTAGGGTTAGGGTTAGGGTTAGGGTTAGGGTTAGGGTTAGGGTTAGGGTTAGGGTTAGGGTTAGGGTTAGGGTTAGGGTTAGGGTTAGGGTTAGGGTTAGGGTTAGGGTTAGGGTTAGGGTTAGGGTTAGGGTTAGGGTTAGGGTTAGGGTTAGGGTTAGGGTTAGGGTTAGGGGGTTAGGGTTAGGGGTAGGGTTAGGGTGGTAGGGGTAGGGGGTAGGGGTGGGGTAGGGGGTAGGGTTAGGGTTAGGGGTAGGGGTAGGGGTGAGGGGGTTAGGGTTAGGGTGGGGTTGGGTAGGGGTAGGGGGTGGGTTAGGGTGGGTAGGGGTGGGGGTAGGGGGTAGGGGGTGGGGAGGGGTGGGTGAGGGGTTGGGGTGGGGTGGGTTAGGGTGGGGTAGGGGTAGGGGGAGGGGGAGGGTTGGGTGAGGGGTTGTGGGGGTGGGGTAGGGGTTGGGGAGGGTGTGGGGGAGGGGTGGGGGTGGGGTGGGGGTGGGGGAGGGGGTTGGGGGTGGGAGGGTGGGGGTAGGGGTGGGGGAGGGTGGGGGTGGGGTAGGGGTAGGGGTGGGGGTGGGGGTGGGTGGGGGTGGGGGTGGGGTGGGGTAGGGGTGGGGGTGGGGTAGGGGTTAGGGTGAGGGGGTGGGTGTGGGGTGGGGGTGGGGTGGGGGTGGGGGAGGGGTGGGTGGGTGGTGGGGGTGGGGGTGGGGGTGGGGGTGGGGGAGGGTGGGGGTGGGGGGGTGGGGGTGGGGGAGGTGAGGGGGTGGGGGTGGGGGTGGGGTGGGGGTGGGGGTGGGGGTGGGGGTGGGGTGGGGGTGGGGGTGGGTGAGGGGTGGGGGTGGGGGTGGGGGGGGGGGTGGGGGTGGGGTGGGGGTGGGGGGGGGTGGGGGTGGGGTGGGGGTGGGGGTGGGGGTGGGGGTGGGGGTGGGGTGGGGGTGGGGGTGGGGGTGGGGGTGGGGGGGGGGGTGGGGGTGGGGGTGGGGGTGGGGGTGGGGGTGGGGGTGGGGGTGGGGGTGTGGGGGTGGGGTGGGGTGGGGGTGGGGGAGGGGGTGGGGGTGGGGTGGGGGTGGGGGTGGGGGTGGGGGTGGGGGTGGGGTGGGGGTGGGGGTGGGGGGGGGTGGGGTGGGGGGTGGGGGTGGGGGTGGGGGTGGGGGTGGGGGGTGGGGGGGGTGGGGGTGGGGGTGGGGGTGTGCGAGTCGCGGGGCAGCCGCAGACGGGGGGGGGGGGTGTGAGTGCGTTCAAGTACCCGTAACGTTCCCGTCAAGTTCAACGTACAGTTCACGTTACAGTTCCCGTTCCACAGTTCACAGTTCCAGTTCACGTTACGTTCACGTTACCGTTACACGTTCACGTTCCAAGTTACCCGTTCCCGTTCCAGTTACAACAGTTACAGTTACCGTTAACGTTCCAGTTCACGTTAACGTTACAAGTTCAACGTTACAGTTACGTACAAGTTAACACGTTCCAAGTTCCCAGTTCCCGTTAACCGTAACGTTCACAGTTAAACGTTCAACGTTACAGAGTTCACGTTACCGTTCACGTTACACGTTAACAGTTAACGTTACACGTTCACGTTAAAGTTAACGTTCACGTTACACGTTACAGATCCAGTTCCAGTTACACGTTCACGTTAACGTTCAGTTAACAGTTCACACGTTCAACGTTCCCGTTCACGTTACACGTTCACCGTTAAAGTTCACGTTAACGTTCACAGTTCGTACAGTTCACGTTACACGTTACAAGTACCGTTAACAGTTCACAGTTCCCGTTAAAGTTCACGTTACAGTTAAACGTTCAACAGTTAAAGTTACAGTTCACCGTTACCAGTTCACAGTTCACGTTCCACGTTCCAGTTAACAGTTAACGTTAACGTTCACGTAAAGTTCAACCGTTACAAAGTTCAACTGTTACGTTCACGTTACTCAGTTCACAGTTCCCACGTTCCCCGTTCCCGTTCCAGTTACAGTTAACCGTTACAGTTCACCGTAGTTCCAGTTCACCGTTCAAGTTACAGTTACCGTTCCAAAGTTACAGTCCCGTTCCACGTTCCAAGTTCCCGTTCACGTTACAGTTCCCGTTACGTTCCAGTTACCCGTTCAGTTCCAAGTTACCGTTCACGTCACGTTACGTTACCGTTTACAGTTCCCGTTCACGTTAAAGTTCCAGTTCAGTTACCGTACCACGTTAACGTTAACGTTAACCCGTTCACAGTTAACGTTAACGTTACACGTAAAAGTTCACGTTACAGTTCCCGTTCAACGTTCACGTTCACCGTTACGTCCCGTTAACGTTCCACGTTACAGTTACCAGTTAAAGTTAACCGTAACACGTTACCGTTCAACGTTACAAGTTCCAGTTCCAGTTAACGTTCAACGTTAACAGTTACAGTTCACGTTAACGTTCACGTTCCAGTTACAGTTAACGTTAACGTTAAGAGTTAACGTTCAAGTTAACGTTCACGTTACAGTTAACGTTAACGTTACCAGTTAAAGTTAAAGTTAACTGTTAAAGTTCCAGTAACGTTCACGTTACAACGTTACCGTTCACGTTACCACGTAACACGTTACACGTTCACGTTAACGTTAACGTTCAACGTTCACGTAACAGTTACCGTTCCCGTTCAAGTTACCGGTTCACGTTCCACGTTACAGTTCAAGTTAAGTAACGTCAGTTACCAGTTACAGTTCAAAGTTAACGTTACCGTTCAAAGTTCCACGTTCACGTTCCCGTTTCAAGTTCCAGTTAAGTACGTTCAAGTTCACGTTCCACGTTACAGTTCCAGTTAACGTTCCCGTTAACGTTACCGTTAACGTTCCCAGTTAACCGTTCACGTTCCAGTACCGTTAAGTCCAGTTACAGTAACGTTCACGTTCCGTTAAAGTTAACAAGTTAACGTTCACGTTAACGTTAAAGTTAACGTTAAGTTCAAGTTCACGTACCGTACCGTTACAGTTCAAGTTACAAAGTCCACGTTAACGTTAACGTTACACGTTCAAGTTAACAGTTAAAGTCAAGTTCACGTTCACAGTTAACAGTTAACAGTTAACACGTTCCAGTTACAGTTACCGTTACCAGTTCAAGTTAACCGTTACCGTTCACGTTCCCGTTCCAGTTCACAAGTTAACGTTCCACGTTCCCGTTAAAGTTCCAGTTAACGTTCACGTTAACGTTAACGTTACCGTTACCGTTACAGTTACAGTTCAAGTCTTCAGTTAACGTTACAAGTTACAAGTTCACGTTCAACGTTACAGTTAACTGTTAACAGTTCACGTTACCGTTCACAGTTAAAGTTAAAGTTAACGTTACAGTTCAAGTTACACGTTAAGTTAACGTTCCCGTTCCGTCCAGTTCCCGTTCAACGTTCAAGTTCCCGTTACAAGTTCCCGTTCACAGTTCCCGTTAACAGTTCCCGTTCCCGTTACAGTTCACGTAACGTTAACGTTACCGTTCACGTTACCGTTCACGTTCACGTTCCCGTTACAGTTCAAGTTCAAGTTAACGTTCAAGTTCACGTTAAAGTTAAAGTTAACGTTAACGTTAACGTTACACGTTCACGTTAACGTTACAGTTAACGTTCACAGTTAACGTTCACGTTCACAGTTACCACGTTCACGTTCCCGTTACCCGTTCCCGTTCACGTTCACGTACCGTAAACGTTAACGTTCAACGTTCCGTTAACGTTAACAGTTCACGTTACAGTTCCACGTTACACAGTACCCGTTCACGTTCACGTTACAGTTCACAGTTAACGTTACAAGTTACACGTTACAAGTTACCGTTACACGTTAACGTTACCAGTTCCAGTTCCGTTCCACAGTTAACTTTACTTTAACGTTACTTACAGTTACACGTTCAAGTACCCGTTCCCGTTCCAGTTCCCGTTCACCGTAACAGTTACCAGTTCAAGTTAACGTTCAGTTAACGTTAACGTTCAAGTTACGTAACAGTTCCCGTTACACGTTACCGTTAACGTTACACGTTAACAACGTACGTTACCGTTCACAGTTACCGTTCACGTTCCAGTTCCGTTACCGTTCCGTTAAGTTCCCGTTCACGTTCCCGTTAAGTTAACGTTCACAGTTAACGTTCAAGTTACAGTTCAGTCCGTTAACCGTAAACGTACCGTTACGTTCAAGTTAACGTTACAGTTACCGTTCCCGTTAACGTTCACGTTAAAGTTACAAGTTAAGTTACAGTCAACGTACCCGTTCACGTTAACGTTCCAGTTACAGTTCACGTCAAAGTTCAAGTAACGTACGTTACAGTTACAGTTAACAGTTAACAGTTCACGTTCCAGTTCACCGTTCCACGTTCACCTTTACCGTTCACCGTTCGTAACGTTCACCGTTCACGTACAAGTTCACGTTACGTTAACGTTCCAACGTTACCGTTAAAGTTAAAAGTTAACGTTCACGTTCCCGTTCCAGTTCACAGTTACAGTTAACGTTACCCGTTCCAGTTCACGTTAACGTTAACGTTAACGTTACAGTTAACGTTCACAGTTACAGTAACGTTACCAGTACAGTTACAGTTAACCGTACCAGTAACGTTACAAGCTTAACGTTAACTTAACGGTTCAAAGTTACAGTTACAGTTCACGTTAAAGTTAACGTTCACAGTACGTTCCACGTTAACGTTACAGTTCCCGTTTCACAGTTAAACGTTACAGTTCCAGTTCACGTTAAAGTTACACGTTCACGTTCCGTACCGTTAAAGTTACCGTTACACGTTACCCGTCACAGATCACGTTCCCGTTCCGTTCACGTTCCAGTTCCACGTACCGTTACCGTTCACGTACCCGTAACGTTACCGTTCAAAAGTTCACGTTAACCGTTAAAGTTAACGTTCACGTTACCGTTACACGTTACACGTTCAGTTAACAGTTAACGTTACCCGTTACAACGTTCACCGTTACCGGTCAACGTTAACCGTACAGTTCCGTTTACCTGTTCCAGTTAAAGTTACACGTTAACCGTTCACGTTAACCGTTACAGTTACAGTTTCACAGTAACTACCGTTCCACCGTTCACGTTCCACGTTCACGTTAAAGTTAACGTTAACGTTCAACGTTAAAGTTCACGTTCGTTACCGTAACGTCGTTAACCGTTAAAGCTTACCCGTTACCAGTTACACGTTAAAGTTCCCGTTTAACGTTAACGTTACCGTTCCCGTTCACCGTTCAGTACAGTTAAGTTCAGTTACCGTTAACAGTTCCAGTTACGTTAACAGTTAACGTTCCAGTTACCGTTCCAGTACGAGTTCCTACGTTAACGTTACCGTAACACGTAACGTACAGTCAACGTTAGACAGTTCACGTTCACAGTTAACGTACCACAGTTCACCGTTACCCTTTCCAGTTAACCAGTTCCATTCCAGTTCAACGTTACACGTACCCGTTAACCGTTCAAGTCTAACCCGTAAGTTCACTAACAGTTACCAGTAACACGTTACGTCCAGTTACCCGTTAACGTTCAACCGTTCACGTAACCGTACCGTACCAGTTAACCGTTCAAGTTCCGTACCGTTCACAGTTACCCTAACACGATCCCGTTAACAGTCCTTTCCCGTTATCCCGTTAAGTTCCCGTTCCAGTTCCAGTTCACACGTTCCAACGTTCCCGAACCCGTTAACCGTAACCCGTAACCCGTACCCGTACCCGTTACCGTTCCCGTTCCCTACCGTTCACAGTTCCAAGTTACAGTAACAGTTCACGCTTACCGTTAAAGTACAAGTTCAAGTTACCGTTAACGTTACCACGTAAGTAACCGTAACCGTTCAAGTTCACGTACCGTTCAAAGTTCCGTTCCAGTCCCGTTAACCCGTTAAAGTTCAAACGTTCCGTTAAGCTCGCGTAACGTTCCTAACCCTACCCGTTACCGTAACACGTTACCGTTCCCGTTACCCGTAACGTACCCACCGCTAACCGTACCCGTCCAGTTAACGTTAAACGTTCAAGTTCAACGTTCTAGAGTTCGTTAAGAGTTCACCGTTCACAGATCACGTTCACAGATAATTCCGTTAGAGTTAAAGTTCACTTACACGTTAACGTTAACGTTCAAGTTCAACGTCAGTCACGTTCCCGTAAGTCCACAGTCCCGTTAACCGTTCCCGTTACCGTTCAACAGTACCGTAACCCCGTTACACGTAAGCTAGTCCTAACGTTCCTAACGTTACAGTTACACGTTCCAGTTCACAGTTACCCGTTACCGTTACACAGTTCCCGTACCCTAACCGCGTACCCGTACCCGTTCACGTTAACGGTTAACGTTCAAAGTTCCCGTTCACGTTCAAGTTCACCGTTCCAGTTCAAGTTCGAGTAACCCGTAACCGTTACCGTTACGCGTTCAGTTCAAAGTTACCGTTAGCGTTCAAGTTACAAGTTCTCCAGTTCCCGTAACCCGTAACCCGATCCCGTTCAACCGTTCCCGTTCCAGTAACCCTAAGCTTCAAAGTTACCGTTCACAGTTCACGTTCACGTTCAAGTTAACGTCCTAACAGTTTCCACGTTACAGTTCCACGTTACCAAGTTCACCGTACACGTTCCAGTTCACGTCGTTCGCGTTACCAGTTTCAGTTCGTAACCCGTACCCGATCCCTTCAAGTTCACGTTCAAGTTCAGGTTCACGTAACCCGTAAAGCTTACCCGTAGACCGTTCACGTACCCGTTCCCAGTTCACCGTTCCACGTTCACCGTTCCAGCTTAAGTTCAAGTTACCAGTTCAAGTTACCGTACCCGTACCAGTACCAGTTACAAGTTCACCGTTACCAAGTTACAGTTCCCGTAACCAGTTAACCCGTTAACGTCCCGTTCACGTTACACAGTACCAGTAAGTTCCCGTTACACGTTCAAGTTCCAGTTACGACGTTCCCGTTCCCGTTCCCGACGTTCCAGTTCCAGTACGTTCAAGTTCTAACGTTCCAGTTACAGTTCGCGTTACCGTTACCCGTAACCCGTCTCCCAGTTCACGTTTCAACGTTCACGTTAACCGTTCCAAGTTCACAGTTAACCGTTCACGGCGTTCAGAGTTCACAGTCTACCGTTAACCCGTACCCACGTTCCAGTTCAACGTTACAGATCACGTTCAACGTTACCAGTTAGCCGTTAAGCCTAACCCTAAGCTTCCAGTAACCGCTACCCGTTCCCGTACCTAGTTCCCCTATTCACGTTCCCGTTCAGCGTTCCAGTAACCCGTACAAGTTCACGCTACCCGTTACCCGTACCTACCCGTAACCGTAACCCGTTCACCGTTCCCGTAAGCCGTTCCCGTAACCGTTCACGTAACCCGTACCAGTACCCGTTACCCTAAGCTTACCCGTTACCCGTACCCGTAACCGTTCAACGTTACCCGTAACCCTTACCAGTCTAACCGCTTCACGTTCCCGTAACCCTAACCCTAACCCGAACCCTAACCCTAACCGCTAACCCTAACCGTTACAGTAACGTCCGTACCGTTCCTCAGTCTCCCGTTAACCGTAACCCGTACCAAGTTCCCGTTAACCGTACCAACGTCCAGTTACCCGTAACCCGTACCCGTACCCGTAACCCTAACCCTAACCCTAACCCTAACCCTACCAACCCTAACCGTTCCAGTACCCTAACCCTAACCCTTAACCCTAACCCGTAACCCGTCTAACCCTAACATCCCTCTCCCGTAACCCTAAACCCTAACCCTAACCCTAACCCTAACACCTAACCCTAACCCTTAACCCTAACCTTAACCCTAACCCGTAACTCCCGTAACCCGAACCCTAACCCTAACCCTAACCCTAACCGTCTAACACGTACCCACCGTACGGGCTAACCCTAACCCTAACCCTAACCCTAACCCTAAACCCGTAACCCTAACCCAGTACCCGTACCCTACCCGTTCA
>JAZGTN010000326.1:0-27936 GCA_037783415.1 Leptasterias polaris | reverse complement strand
ACACCAGAAACATTTCAAGAAACTTAATATTGAGCTGCACAACACTTCCTCCATGTGCAATCTAACACCAGAAACATTTCAAGAAACTTAATATTGAGCTGCACAACACTTCCTCCATGTGCAATCTAACACCAGAAACATTTCAAGAAACTTAATATTGAGCTGCACAACACTTCCTCCATGTGCAATCTAACACCAGAAACATTTCAAGAAACTTAATATTGAGCTGCACAACACTTCCTCCATGTGCAATCTAACACCAGAAACATTTCAAGAAACTTAATATTGAGCTGCACAACACTTCCTCCATGTGCAATCTAACACCAGAAACATTTCAAGAAACTTAATATTGAGCTGCACAACACTTCCTCCATGTGCAATCTAACACCAGAAACATTTCAAGAAACTTAATATTGAGCTGCACAACACTTCCTCCATGTGCAATCTAACACCAGAAACATTTCAAGAAACTTAATATTGAGCTGCACAACACTTCCTCCATGTGCAATCTAACACCAGAAACATTTCAAGAAACTTAATATTGAGCTGCACAACACTTCCTCCATGTGCAATCTAACACCAGAAACATTTCAAGAAACTTAATATTGAGCTGCACAACACTTCCTCCATGTGCAATCTAACACCAGAAACATTTCAAGAAACTTAATATTGAGCTGCACAACACTTCCTCCATGTGCAATCTAACACCAGAAACATTTCAAGAAACTTAATATTGAGCTGCACAACACTTCCTCCATGTGCAATCTAACACCAGAAACATTTCAAGAAACTTAATATTGAGCTGCACAACACTTCCTCCATGTGCAATCTAACACCAGAAACATTTCAAGAAACTTAATATTGAGCTGCACAACACTTCCTCCATGTGCAATCTAACACCAGAAACATTTCAAGAAACTTAATATTGAGCTGCACAACACTTCCTCCATGTGCAATCTAACACCAGAAACATTTCAAGAAACTTAATATTGAGCTGCACAACACTTCCTCCATGTGCAATCTAACACCAGAAACATTTCAAGAAACTTAATATTGAGCTGCACAACACTTCCTCCATGTGCAATCTAACACCAGAAACATTTCAAGAAACTTAATATTGAGCTGCACAACACTTCCTCCATGTGCAATCTAACACCAGAAACATTTCAAGAAACTTAATATTGAGCTGCACAACACTTCCTCCATGTGCAATCTAACACCAGAAACATTTCAAGAAACTTAATATTGAGCTGCACAACACTTCCTCCATGTGCAATCTAACACCAGAAACATTTCAAGAAACTTAATATTGAGCTGCACAACACTTCCTCCATGTGCAATCTAACACCAGAAACATTTCAAGAAACTTAATATTGAGCTGCACAACACTTCCTCCATGTGCAATCTAACACCAGAAACTTTCAGAAACTTAATATTGAGCTGCACAACACTTCCTCCATGTGCAATCTAACACCAGAAACATTTCAAGAAACTTAATATTGAGCTGCACAACACTTCCTCCATGTGCAATCTAACACCAGAAACATTTCAAGAAACTTAATATTGAGCTGCACAACACTTCCTCCATGTGCAATCTAACACCAGAAACATTTCAAGAAACTTAATATTGAGCTGCACAACACTTCCTCCATGTGCAATCTAACACCAGAAACATTTCAAGAAACTTAATATTGAGCTGCACAACACTTCCTCCATGTGCAATCTAACACCAGAAACATTTCAAGAAACTTAATATTGAGCTGCACAACACTTCCTCCATGTGCAATCTAACACCAGAAACATTTCAAGAAACTTAATATTGAGCTGCACAACACTTCCTCCATGTGCAATCTAACACCAGAAACATTTCAAGAAACTTAATATTGAGCTGCACAACACTTCCTCCATGTGCAATCTAACACCAGAAACATTTCAAGAAACTTAATATTGAGCTGCACAACACTTCCTCCATGTGCAATCTAACACCAGAAACATTTCAAGAAACTTAATATTGAGCTGCACAACACTTCCTCCATGTGCAATCTAACACCAGAAACATTTCAAGAAACTTAATATTGAGCTGCACAACACTTCCTCCATGTGCAATCTAACACCAGAAACATTTCAAGAAACTTAATATTGAGCTGCACAACACTTCCTCCATGTGCAATCTAACACCAGAAACATTTCAAGAAACTTAATATTGAGCTGCACAACACTTCCTCCATGTGCAATCTAACACCAGAAACATTTCAAGAAACTTAATATTGAGCTGCACAACACTTCCTCCATGTGCAATCTAACACCAGAAACATTTCAAGAAACTTAATATTGAGCTGCACAACACTTCCTCCATGTGCAATCTAACACCAGAAACATTTCAAGAAACTTAATATTGAGCTGCACAACACTTCCTCCATGTGCAATCTAACACCAGAAACATTTCAAGAAACTTAATATTGAGCTGCACAACACTTCCTCCATGTGCAATCTAACACCAGAAACATTTCAAGAAACTTAATATTGAGCTGCACAACACTTCCTCCATGTGCAATCTAACACCAGAAACATTTCAAGAAACTTAATATTGAGCTGCACAACACTTCCTCCATGTGCAATCTAACACCAGAAACATTTCAAGAAACTTAATATTGAGCTGCACAACACTTCCTCCATGTGCAATCTAACACCAGAAACATTTCAAGAAACTTAATATTGAGCTGCACAACACTTCCTCCATGTGCAATCTAACACCAGAAACATTTCAAGAAACTTAATATTGAGCTGCACAACACTTCCTCCATGTGCAATCTAACACCAGAAACATTTCAAGAAACTTAATATTGAGCTGCACAACACTTCCTCCATGTGCAATCTAACACCAGAAACATTTCAAGAAACTTAATATTGAGCTGCACAACACTTCCTCCATGTGCAATCTAACACCAGAAACATTTCAAGAAACTTAATATTGAGCTGCACAACACTTCCTCCATGTGCAATCTAACACCAGAAACATTTCAAGAAACTTAATATTGAGCTGCACAACACTTCCTCCATGTGCAATCTAACACCAGAAACATTTCAAGAAACTTAATATTGAGCTGCACAACACTTCCTCCATGTGCAATCTAACACCAGAAACATTTCAAGAAACTTAATATTGAGCTGCACAACACTTCCTCCATGTGCAATCTAACACCAGAAACATTTCAAGAAACTTAATATTGAGCTGCACAACACTTCCTCCATGTGCAATCTAACACCAGAAACATTTCAAGAAACTTAATATTGAGCTGCACAACACTTCCTCCATGTGCAATCTAACACCAGAAACATTTCAAGAAACTTAATATTGAGCTGCACAACACTTCCTCCATGTGCAATCTAACACCAGAAACATTTCAAGAAACTTAATATTGAGCTGCACAACACTTCCTCCATGTGCAATCTAACACCAGAAACATTTCAAGAAACTTAATATTGAGCTGCACAACACTTCCTCCATGTGCAATCTAACACCAGAAACATTTCAAGAAACTTAATATTGAGCTGCACAACACTTCCTCCATGTGCAATCTAACACCAGAAACATTTCAAGAAACTTAATATTGAGCTGCACAACACTTCCTCCATGTGCAATCTAACACCAGAAACATTTCAAGAAACTTAATATTGAGCTGCACAACACTTCCTCCATGTGCAATCTAACACCAGAAACATTTCAAGAAACTTAATATTGAGCTGCACAACACTTCCTCCATGTGCAATCTAACACCAGAAACATTTCAAGAAACTTAATATTGAGCTGCACAACACTTCCTCCATGTGCAATCTAACACCAGAAACATTTCAAGAAACTTAATATTGAGCTGCACAACACTTCCTCCATGTGCAATCTAACACCAGAAACATTTCAAGAAACTTAATATTGAGCTGCACAACACTTCCTCCATGTGCAATCTAACACCAGAAACATTTCAAGAAACTTAATATTGAGCTGCACAACACTTCCTCCATGTGCAATCTAACACCAGAAACATTTCAAGAAACTTAATATTGAGCTGCACAACACTTCCTCCATGTGCAATCTAACACCAGAAACATTTCAAGAAACTTAATATTGAGCTGCACAACACTTCCTCCATGTGCAATCTAACACCAGAAACATTTCAAGAAACTTAATATTGAGCTGCACAACACTTCCTCCATGTGCAATCTAACACCAGAAACATTTCAAGAAACTTAATATTGAGCTGCACAACACTTCCTCCATGTGCAATCTAACACCAGAAACATTTCAAGAAACTTAATATTGAGCTGCACAACACTTCCTCCATGTGCAATCTAACACCAGAAACATTTCAAGAAACTTAATATTGAGCTGCACAACACTTCCTCCATGTGCAATCTAACACCAGAAACATTTCAAGAAACTTAATATTGAGCTGCACAACACTTCCTCCATGTGCAATCTAACACCAGAAACATTTCAAGAAACTTAATATTGAGCTGCACAACACTTCCTCCATGTGCAATCTAACACCAGAAACATTTCAAGAAACTTAATATTGAGCTGCACAACACTTCCTCCATGTGCAATCTAACACCAGAAACATTTCAAGAAACTTAATATTGAGCTGCACAACACTTCCTCCATGTGCAATCTAACACCAGAAACATTTCAAGAAACTTAATATTGAGCTGCACAACACTTCCTCCATGTGCAATCTAACACCAGAAACATTTCAAGAAACTTAATATTGAGCTGCACAACACTTCCTCCATGTGCAATCTAACACCAGAAACATTTCAAGAAACTTAATATTGAGCTGCACAACACTTCCTCCATGTGCAATCTAACACCAGAAACATTTCAAGAAACTTAATATTGAGCTGCACAACACTTCCTCCATGTGCAATCTAACACCAGAAACATTTCAAGAAACTTAATATTGAGCTGCACAACACTTCCTCCATGTGCAATCTAACACCAGAAACATTTCAAGAAACTTAATATTGAGCTGCACAACACTTCCTCCATGTGCAATCTAACACCAGAAACATTTCAAGAAACTTAATATTGAGCTGCACAACACTTCCTCCATGTGCAATCTAACACCAGAAACATTTCAAGAAACTTAATATTGAGCTGCACAACACTTCCTCCATGTGCAATCTAACACCAGAAACATTTCAAGAAACTTAATATTGAGCTGCACAACACTTCCTCCATGTGCAATCTAACACCAGAAACATTTCAAGAAACTTAATATTGAGCTGCACAACACTTCCTCCATGTGCAATCTAACACCAGAAACATTTCAAGAAACTTAATATTGAGCTGCACAACACTTCCTCCATGTGCAATCTAACACCAGAAACATTTCAAGAAACTTAATATTGAGCTGCACAACACTTCCTCCATGTGCAATCTAACACCAGAAACATTTCAAGAAACTTAATATTGAGCTGCACAACACTTCCTCCATGTGCAATCTAACACCAGAAACATTTCAAGAAACTTAATATTGAGCTGCACAACACTTCCTCCATGTGCAATCTAACACCAGAAACATTTCAAGAAACTTAATATTGAGCTGCACAACACTTCCTCCATGTGCAATCTAACACCAGAAACATTTCAAGAAACTTAATATTGAGCTGCACAACACTTCCTCCATGTGCAATCTAACACCAGAAACATTTCAAGAAACTTAATATTGAGCTGCACAACACTTCCTCCATGTGCAATCTAACACCAGAAACATTTCAAGAAACTTAATATTGAGCTGCACAACACTTCCTCCATGTGCAATCTAACACCAGAAACATTTCAAGAAACTTAATATTGAGCTGCACAACACTTCCTCCATGTGCAATCTAACACCAGAAACATTTCAAGAAACTTAATATTGAGCTGCACAACACTTCCTCCATGTGCAATCTAACACCAGAAACATTTCAAGAAACTTAATATTGAGCTGCACAACACTTCCTCCATGTGCAATCTAACACCAGAAACATTTCAAGAAACTTAATATTGAGCTGCACAACACTTCCTCCATGTGCAATCTAACACCAGAAACATTTCAAGAAACTTAATATTGAGCTGCACAACACTTCCTCCATGTGCAATCTAACACCAGAAACATTTCAAGAAACTTAATATTGAGCTGCACAACACTTCCTCCATGTGCAATCTAACACCAGAAACATTTCAAGAAACTTAATATTGAGCTGCACAACACTTCCTCCATGTGCAATCTAACACCAGAAACATTTCAAGAAACTTAATATTGAGCTGCACAACACTTCCTCCATGTGCAATCTAACACCAGAAACATTTCAAGAAACTTAATATTGAGCTGCACAACACTTCCTCCATGTGCAATCTAACACCAGAAACATTTCAAGAAACTTAATATTGAGCTGCACAACACTTCCTCCATGTGCAATCTAACACCAGAAACATTTCAAGAAACTTAATATTGAGCTGCACAACACTTCCTCCATGTGCAATCTAACACCAGAAACATTTCAAGAAACTTAATATTGAGCTGCACAACACTTCCTCCATGTGCAATCTAACACCAGAAACATTTCAAGAAACTTAATATTGAGCTGCACAACACTTCCTCCATGTGCAATCTAACACCAGAAACATTTCAAGAAACTTAATATTGAGCTGCACAACACTTCCTCCATGTGCAATCTAACACCAGAAACATTTCAAGAAACTTAATATTGAGCTGCACAACACTTCCTCCATGTGCAATCTAACACCAGAAACATTTCAAGAAACTTAATATTGAGCTGCACAACACTTCCTCCATGTGCAATCTAACACCAGAAACATTTCAAGAAACTTAATATTGAGCTGCACAACACTTCCTCCATGTGCAATCTAACACCAGAAACATTTCAAGAAACTTAATATTGAGCTGCACAACACTTCCTCCATGTGCAATCTAACACCAGAAACATTTCAAGAAACTTAATATTGAGCTGCACAACACTTCCTCCATGTGCAATCTAACACCAGAAACATTTCAAGAAACTTAATATTGAGCTGCACAACACTTCCTCCATGTGCAATCTAACACCAGAAACATTTCAAGAAACTTAATATTGAGCTGCACAACACTTCCTCCATGTGCAATCTAACACCAGAAACATTTCAAGAAACTTAATATTGAGCTGCACAACACTTCCTCCATGTGCAATCTAACACCAGAAACATTTCAAGAAACTTAATATTGAGCTGCACAACACTTCCTCCATGTGCAATCTAACACCAGAAACATTTCAAGAAACTTAATATTGAGCTGCACAACACTTCCTCCATGTGCAATCTAACACCAGAAACATTTCAAGAAACTTAATATTGAGCTGCACAACACTTCCTCCATGTGCAATCTAACACCAGAAACATTTCAAGAAACTTAATATTGAGCTGCACAACACTTCCTCCATGTGCAATCTAACACCAGAAACATTTCAAGAAACTTAATATTGAGCTGCACAACACTTCCTCCATGTGCAATCTAACACCAGAAACATTTCAAGAAACTTAATATTGAGCTGCACAACACTTCCTCCATGTGCAATCTAACACCAGAAACATTTCAAGAAACTTAATATTGAGCTGCACAACACTTCCTCCATGTGCAATCTAACACCAGAAACATTTCAAGAAACTTAATATTGAGCTGCACAACACTTCCTCCATGTGCAATCTAACACCAGAAACATTTCAAGAAACTTAATATTGAGCTGCACAACACTTCCTCCATGTGCAATCTAACACCAGAAACATTTCAAGAAACTTAATATTGAGCTGCACAACACTTCCTCCATGTGCAATCTAACACCAGAAACATTTCAAGAAACTTAATATTGAGCTGCACAACACTTCCTCCATGTGCAATCTAACACCAGAAACATTTCAAGAAACTTAATATTGAGCTGCACAACACTTCCTCCATGTGCAATCTAACACCAGAAACATTTCAAGAAACTTAATATTGAGCTGCACAACACTTCCTCCATGTGCAATCTAACACCAGAAACATTTCAAGAAACTTAATATTGAGCTGCACAACACTTCCTCCATGTGCAATCTAACACCAGAAACATTTCAAGAAACTTAATATTGAGCTGCACAACACTTCCTCCATGTGCAATCTAACACCAGAAACATTTCAAGAAACTTAATATTGAGCTGCACAACACTTCCTCCATGTGCAATCTAACACCAGAAACATTTCAAGAAACTTAATATTGAGCTGCACAACACTTCCTCCATGTGCAATCTAACACCAGAAACATTTCAAGAAACTTAATATTGAGCTGCACAACACTTCCTCCATGTGCAATCTAACACCAGAAACATTTCAAGAAACTTAATATTGAGCTGCACAACACTTCCTCCATGTGCAATCTAACACCAGAAACATTTCAAGAAACTTAATATTGAGCTGCACAACACTTCCTCCATGTGCAATCTAACACCAGAAACATTTCAAGAAACTTAATATTGAGCTGCACAACACTTCCTCCATGTGCAATCTAACACCAGAAACATTTCAAGAAACTTAATATTGAGCTGCACAACACTTCCTCCATGTGCAATCTAACACCAGAAACATTTCAAGAAACTTAATATTGAGCTGCACAACACTTCCTCCATGTGCAATCTAACACCAGAAACATTTCAAGAAACTTAATATTGAGCTGCACAACACTTCCTCCATGTGCAATCTAACACCAGAAACATTTCAAGAAACTTAATATTGAGCTGCACAACACTTCCTCCATGTGCAATCTAACACCAGAAACATTTCAAGAAACTTAATATTGAGCTGCACAACACTTCCTCCATGTGCAATCTAACACCAGAAACATTTCAAGAAACTTAATATTGAGCTGCACAACACTTCCTCCATGTGCAATCTAACACCAGAAACATTTCAAGAAACTTAATATTGAGCTGCACAACACTTCCTCCATGTGCAATCTAACACCAGAAACATTTCAAGAAACTTAATATTGAGCTGCACAACACTTCCTCCATGTGCAATCTAACACCAGAAACATTTCAAGAAACTTAATATTGAGCTGCACAACACTTCCTCCATGTGCAATCTAACACCAGAAACATTTCAAGAAACTTAATATTGAGCTGCACAACACTTCCTCCATGTGCAATCTAACACCAGAAACATTTCAAGAAACTTAATATTGAGCTGCACAACACTTCCTCCATGTGCAATCTAACACCAGAAACATTTCAAGAAACTTAATATTGAGCTGCACAACACTTCCTCCATGTGCAATCTAACACCAGAAACATTTCAAGAAACTTAATATTGAGCTGCACAACACTTCCTCCATGTGCAATCTAACACCAGAAACATTTCAAGAAACTTAATATTGAGCTGCACAACACTTCCTCCATGTGCAATCTAACACCAGAAACTTAATATTGAGCTGCACAACACTTCCTCCATGTGCAATCTAACACCAGAAACATTTCAAGAAACTTAATATTGAGCTGCACAACACTTCCTCCATGTGCAATCTAACACCAGAAACATTTCAAGAAACTTAATATTGAGCTGCACAACACTTCCTCCATGTGCAATCTAACACCAGAAACATTTCAAGAAACTTAATATTGAGCTGCACAACACTTCCTCCATGTGCAATCTAACACCAGAAACATTTCAAGAAACTTAATATTGAGCTGCACAACACTTCCTCCATGTGCAATCTAACACCAGAAACATTTCAAGAAACTTAATATTGAGCTGCACAACACTTCCTCCATGTGCAATCTAACACCAGAAACATTTCAAGAAACTTAATATTGAGCTGCACAACACTTCCTCCATGTGCAATCTAACACCAGAAACATTTCAAGAAACTTAATATTGAGCTGCACAACACTTCCTCCATGTGCAATCTAACACCAGAAACATTTCAAGAAACTTAATATTGAGCTGCACAACACTTCCTCCATGTGCAATCTAACACCAGAAACATTTCAAGAAACTTAATATTGAGCTGCACAACACTTCCTCCATGTGCAATCTAACACCAGAAACATTTCAAGAAACTTAATATTGAGCTGCACAACACTTCCTCCATGTGCAATCTAACACCAGAAACATTTCAAGAAACTTAATATTGAGCTGCACAACACTTCCTCCATGTGCAATCTAACACCAGAAACATTTCAAGAAACTTAATATTGAGCTGCACAACACTTCCTCCATGTGCAATCTAACACCAGAAACATTTCAAGAAACTTAATATTGAGCTGCACAACACTTCCTCCATGTGCAATCTAACACCAGAAACATTTCAAGAAACTTAATATTGAGCTGCACAACACTTCCTCCATGTGCAATCTAACACCAGAAACATTTCAAGAAACTTAATATTGAGCTGCACAACACTTCCTCCATGTGCAATCTAACACCAGAAACATTTCAAGAAACTTAATATTGAGCTGCACAACACTTCCTCCATGTGCAATCTAACACCAGAAACATTTCAAGAAACTTAATATTGAGCTGCACAACACTTCCTCCATGTGCAATCTAACACCAGAAACATTTCAAGAAACTTAATATTGAGCTGCACAACACTTCCTCCATGTGCAATCTAACACCAGAAACATTTCAAGAAACTTAATATTGAGCTGCACAACACTTCCTCCATGTGCAATCTAACACCAGAAACATTTCAAGAAACTTAATATTGAGCTGCACAACACTTCCTCCATGTGCAATCTAACACCAGAAACATTTCAAGAAACTTAATATTGAGCTGCACAACACTTCCTCCATGTGCAATCTAACACCAGAAACATTTCAAGAAACTTAATATTGAGCTGCACAACACTTCCTCCATGTGCAATCTAACACCAGAAACATTTCAAGAAACTTAATATTGAGCTGCACAACACTTCCTCCATGTGCAATCTAACACCAGAAACATTTCAAGAAACTTAATATTGAGCTGCACAACACTTCCTCCATGTGCAATCTAACACCAGAAACATTTCAAGAAACTTAATATTGAGCTGCACAACACTTCCTCCATGTGCAATCTAACACCAGAAACATTTCAAGAAACTTAATATTGAGCTGCACAACACTTCCTCCATGTGCAATCTAACACCAGAAACATTTCAAGAAACTTAATATTGAGCTGCACAACACTTCCTCCATGTGCAATCTAACACCAGAAACATTTCAAGAAACTTAATATTGAGCTGCACAACACTTCCTCCATGTGCAATCTAACACCAGAAACATTTCAAGAAACTTAATATTGAGCTGCACAACACTTCCTCCATGTGCAATCTAACACCAGAAACATTTCAAGAAACTTAATATTGAGCTGCACAACACTTCCTCCATGTGCAATCTAACACCAGAAACATTTCAAGAAACTTAATATTGAGCTGCACAACACTTCCTCCATGTGCAATCTAACACCAGAAACATTTCAAGAAACTTAATATTGAGCTGCACAACACTTCCTCCATGTGCAATCTAACACCAGAAACATTTCAAGAAACTTAATATTGAGCTGCACAACACTTCCTCCATGTGCAATCTAACACCAGAAACATTTCAAGAAACTTAATATTGAGCTGCACAACACTTCCTCCATGTGCAATCTAACACCAGAAACATTTCAAGAAACTTAATATTGAGCTGCACAACACTTCCTCCATGTGCAATCTAACACCAGAAACATTTCAAGAAACTTAATATTGAGCTGCACAACACTTCCTCCATGTGCAATCTAACACCAGAAACATTTCAAGAAACTTAATATTGAGCTGCACAACACTTCCTCCATGTGCAATCTAACACCAGAAACATTTCAAGAAACTTAATATTGAGCTGCACAACACTTCCTCCATGTGCAATCTAACACCAGAAACATTTCAAGAAACTTAATATTGAGCTGCACAACACTTCCTCCATGTGCAATCTAACACCAGAAACATTTCAAGAAACTTAATATTGAGCTGCACAACACTTCCTCCATGTGCAATCTAACACCAGAAACATTTCAAGAAACTTAATATTGAGCTGCACAACACTTCCTCCATGTGCAATCTAACACCAGAAACATTTCAAGAAACTTAATATTGAGCTGCACAACACTTCCTCCATGTGCAATCTAACACCAGAAACATTTCAAGAAACTTAATATTGAGCTGCACAACACTTCCTCCATGTGCAATCTAACACCAGAAACATTTCAAGAAACTTAATATTGAGCTGCACAACACTTCCTCCATGTGCAATCTAACACCAGAAACATTTCAAGAAACTTAATATTGAGCTGCACAACACTTCCTCCATGTGCAATCTAACACCAGAAACATTTCAAGAAACTTAATATTGAGCTGCACAACACTTCCTCCATGTGCAATCTAACACCAGAAACATTTCAAGAAACTTAATATTGAGCTGCACAACACTTCCTCCATGTGCAATCTAACACCAGAAACATTTCAAGAAACTTAATATTGAGCTGCACAACACTTCCTCCATGTGCAATCTAACACCAGAAACATTTCAAGAAACTTAATATTGAGCTGCACAACACTTCCTCCATGTGCAATCTAACACCAGAAACATTTCAAGAAACTTAATATTGAGCTGCACAACACTTCCTCCATGTGCAATCTAACACCAGAAACATTTCAAGAAACTTAATATTGAGCTGCACAACACTTCCTCCATGTGCAATCTAACACCAGAAACATTTCAAGAAACTTAATATTGAGCTGCACAACACTTCCTCCATGTGCAATCTAACACCAGAAACATTTCAAGAAACTTAATATTGAGCTGCACAACACTTCCTCCATGTGCAATCTAACACCAGAAACATTTCAAGAAACTTAATATTGAGCTGCACAACACTTCCTCCATGTGCAATCTAACACCAGAAACATTTCAAGAAACTTAATATTGAGCTGCACAACACTTCCTCCATGTGCAATCTAACACCAGAAACATTTCAAGAAACTTAATATTGAGCTGCACAACACTTCCTCCATGTGCAATCTAACACCAGAAACATTTCAAGAAACTTAATATTGAGCTGCACAACACTTCCTCCATGTGCAATCTAACACCAGAAACATTTCAAGAAACTTAATATTGAGCTGCACAACACTTCCTCCATGTGCAATCTAACACCAGAAACATTTCAAGAAACTTAATATTGAGCTGCACAACACTTCCTCCATGTGCAATCTAACACCAGAAACATTTCAAGAAACTTAATATTGAGCTGCACAACACTTCCTCCATGTGCAATCTAACACCAGAAACATTTCAAGAAACTTAATATTGAGCTGCACAACACTTCCTCCATGTGCAATCTAACACCAGAAACATTTCAAGAAACTTAATATTGAGCTGCACAACACTTCCTCCATGTGCAATCTAACACCAGAAACATTTCAAGAAACTTAATATTGAGCTGCACAACACTTCCTCCATGTGCAATCTAACACCAGAAACATTTCAAGAAACTTAATATTGAGCTGCACAACACTTCCTCCATGTGCAATCTAACACCAGAAACATTTCAAGAAACTTAATATTGAGCTGCACAACACTTCCTCCATGTGCAATCTAACACCAGAAACATTTCAAGAAACTTAATATTGAGCTGCACAACACTTCCTCCATGTGCAATCTAACACCAGAAACATTTCAAGAAACTTAATATTGAGCTGCACAACACTTCCTCCATGTGCAATCTAACACCAGAAACATTTCAAGAAACTTAATATTGAGCTGCACAACACTTCCTCCATGTGCAATCTAACACCAGAAACATTTCAAGAAACTTAATATTGAGCTGCACAACACTTCCTCCATGTGCAATCTAACACCAGAAACATTTCAAGAAACTTAATATTGAGCTGCACAACACTTCCTCCATGTGCAATCTAACACCAGAAACATTTCAAGAAACTTAATATTGAGCTGCACAACACTTCCTCCATGTGCAATCTAACACCAGAAACATTTCAAGAAACTTAATATTGAGCTGCACAACACTTCCTCCATGTGCAATCTAACACCAGAAACATTTCAAGAAACTTAATATTGAGCTGCACAACACTTCCTCCATGTGCAATCTAACACCAGAAACATTTCAAGAAACTTAATATTGAGCTGCACAACACTTCCTCCATGTGCAATCTAACACCAGAAACATTTCAAGAAACTTAATATTGAGCTGCACAACACTTCCTCCATGTGCAATCTAACACCAGAAACATTTCAAGAAACTTAATATTGAGCTGCACAACACTTCCTCCATGTGCAATCTAACACCAGAAACATTTCAAGAAACTTAATATTGAGCTGCACAACACTTCCTCCATGTGCAATCTAACACCAGAAACATTTCAAGAAACTTAATATTGAGCTGCACAACACTTCCTCCATGTGCAATCTAACACCAGAAACATTTCAAGAAACTTAATATTGAGCTGCACAACACTTCCTCCATGTGCAATCTAACACCAGAAACATTTCAAGAAACTTAATATTGAGCTGCACAACACTTCCTCCATGTGCAATCTAACACCAGAAACATTTCAAGAAACTTAATATTGAGCTGCACAACACTTCCTCCATGTGCAATCTAACACCAGAAACATTTCAAGAAACTTAATATTGAGCTGCACAACACTTCCTCCATGTGCAATCTAACACCAGAAACATTTCAAGAAACTTAATATTGAGCTGCACAACACTTCCTCCATGTGCAATCTAACACCAGAAACATTTCAAGAAACTTAATATTGAGCTGCACAACACTTCCTCCATGTGCAATCTAACACCAGAAACATTTCAAGAAACTTAATATTGAGCTGCACAACACTTCCTCCATGTGCAATCTAACACCAGAAACATTTCAAGAAACTTAATATTGAGCTGCACAACACTTCCTCCATGTGCAATCTAACACCAGAAACATTTCAAGAAACTTAATATTGAGCTGCACAACACTTCCTCCATGTGCAATCTAACACCAGAAACATTTCAAGAAACTTAATATTGAGCTGCACAACACTTCCTCCATGTGCAATCTAACACCAGAAACATTTCAAGAAACTTAATATTGAGCTGCACAACACTTCCTCCATGTGCAATCTAACACCAGAAACATTTCAAGAAACTTAATATTGAGCTGCACAACACTTCCTCCATGTGCAATCTAACACCAGAAACATTTCAAGAAACTTAATATTGAGCTGCACAACACTTCCTCCATGTGCAATCTAACACCAGAAACATTTCAAGAAACTTAATATTGAGCTGCACAACACTTCCTCCATGTGCAATCTAACACCAGAAACATTTCAAGAAACTTAATATTGAGCTGCACAACACTTCCTCCATGTGCAATCTAACACCAGAAACATTTCAAGAAACTTAATATTGAGCTGCACAACACTTCCTCCATGTGCAATCTAACACCAGAAACATTTCAAGAAACTTAATATTGAGCTGCACAACACTTCCTCCATGTGCAATCTAACACCAGAAACATTTCAAGAAACTTAATATTGAGCTGCACAACACTTCCTCCATGTGCAATCTAACACCAGAAACATTTCAAGAAACTTAATATTGAGCTGCACAACACTTCCTCCATGTGCAATCTAACACCAGAAACATTTCAAGAAACTTAATATTGAGCTGCACAACACTTCCTCCATGTGCAATCTAACACCAGAAACATTTCAAGAAACTTAATATTGAGCTGCACAACACTTCCTCCATGTGCAATCTAACACCAGAAACATTTCAAGAAACTTAATATTGAGCTGCACAACACTTCCTCCATGTGCAATCTAACACCAGAAACATTTCAAGAAACTTAATATTGAGCTGCACAACACTTCCTCCATGTGCAATCTAACACCAGAAACATTTCAAGAAACTTAATATTGAGCTGCACAACACTTCCTCCATGTGCAATCTAACACCAGAAACATTTCAAGAAACTTAATATTGAGCTGCACAACACTTCCTCCATGTGCAATCTAACACCAGAAACATTTCAAGAAACTTAATATTGAGCTGCACAACACTTCCTCCATGTGCAATCTAACACCAGAAACATTTCAAGAAACTTAATATTGAGCTGCACAACACTTCCTCCATGTGCAATCTAACACCAGAAACATTTCAAGAAACTTAATATTGAGCTGCACAACACTTCCTCCATGTGCAATCTAACACCAGAAACATTTCAAGAAACTTAATATTGAGCTGCACAACACTTCCTCCATGTGCAATCTAACACCAGAAACATTTCAAGAAACTTAATATTGAGCTGCACAACACTTCCTCCATGTGCAATCTAACACCAGAAACATTTCAAGAAACTTAATATTGAGCTGCACAACACTTCCTCCATGTGCAATCTAACACCAGAAACATTTCAAGAAACTTAATATTGAGCTGCACAACACTTCCTCCATGTGCAATCTAACACCAGAAACATTTCAAGAAACTTAATATTGAGCTGCACAACACTTCCTCCATGTGCAATCTAACACCAGAAACATTTCAAGAAACTTAATATTGAGCTGCACAACACTTCCTCCATGTGCAATCTAACACCAGAAACATTTCAAGAAACTTAATATTGAGCTGCACAACACTTCCTCCATGTGCAATCTAACACCAGAAACATTTCAAGAAACTTAATATTGAGCTGCACAACACTTCCTCCATGTGCAATCTAACACCAGAAACATTTCAAGAAACTTAATATTGAGCTGCACAACACTTCCTCCATGTGCAATCTAACACCAGAAACATTTCAAGAAACTTAATATTGAGCTGCACAACACTTCCTCCATGTGCAATCTAACACCAGAAACATTTCAAGAAACTTAATATTGAGCTGCACAACACTTCCTCCATGTGCAATCTAACACCAGAAACATTTCAAGAAACTTAATATTGAGCTGCACAACACTTCCTCCATGTGCAATCTAACACCAGAAACATTTCAAGAAACTTAATATTGAGCTGCACAACACTTCCTCCATGTGCAATCTAACACCAGAAACATTTCAAGAAACTTAATATTGAGCTGCACAACACTTCCTCCATGTGCAATCTAACACCAGAAACATTTCAAGAAACTTAATATTGAGCTGCACAACACTTCCTCCATGTGCAATCTAACACCAGAAACATTTCAAGAAACTTAATATTGAGCTGCACAACACTTCCTCCATGTGCAATCTAACACCAGAAACATTTCAAGAAACTTAATATTGAGCTGCACAACACTTCCTCCATGTGCAATCTAACACCAGAAACATTTCAAGAAACTTAATATTGAGCTGCACAACACTTCCTCCATGTGCAATCTAACACCAGAAACATTTCAAGAAACTTAATATTGAGCTGCACAACACTTCCTCCATGTGCAATCTAACACCAGAAACATTTCAAGAAACTTAATATTGAGCTGCACAACACTTCCTCCATGTGCAATCTAACACCAGAAACATTTCAAGAAACTTAATATTGAGCTGCACAACACTTCCTCCATGTGCAATCTAACACCAGAAACATTTCAAGAAACTTAATATTGAGCTGCACAACACTTCCTCCATGTGCAATCTAACACCAGAAACATTTCAAGAAACTTAATATTGAGCTGCACAACACTTCCTCCATGTGCAATCTAACACCAGAAACATTTCAAGAAACTTAATATTGAGCTGCACAACACTTCCTCCATGTGCAATCTAACACCAGAAACATTTCAAGAAACTTAATATTGAGCTGCACAACACTTCCTCCATGTGCAATCTAACACCAGAAACATTTCAAGAAACTTAATATTGAGCTGCACAACACTTCCTCCATGTGCAATCTAACACCAGAAACATTTCAAGAAACTTAATATTGAGCTGCACAACACTTCCTCCATGTGCAATCTAACACCAGAAACATTTCAAGAAACTTAATATTGAGCTGCACAACACTTCCTCCATGTGCAATCTAACACCAGAAACATTTCAAGAAACTTAATATTGAGCTGCACAACACTTCCTCCATGTGCAATCTAACACCAGAAACATTTCAAGAAACTTAATATTGAGCTGCACAACACTTCCTCCATGTGCAATCTAACACCAGAAACATTTCAAGAAACTTAATATTGAGCTGCACAACACTTCCTCCATGTGCAATCTAACACCAGAAACATTTCAAGAAACTTAATATTGAGCTGCACAACACTTCCTCCATGTGCAATCTAACACAACATTTCAAGAAACTTAATATTGAGCTGCACAACACTTCCTCCATGTGCAATCTAACACCAGAAACATTTCAAGAAACTTAATATTGAGCTGCACAACACTTCCTCCATGTGCAATCTAACACCAGAAACATTTCAAGAAACTTAATATTGAGCTGCACAACACTTCCTCCATGTGCAATCTAACACCAGAAACATTTCAAGAAACTTAATATTGAGCTGCACAACACTTCCTCCATGTGCAATCTAACACCAGAAACATTTCAAGAAACTTAATATTGAGCTGCACAACACTTCCTCCATGTGCAATCTAACACCAGAAACATTTCAAGAAACTTAATATTGAGCTGCACAACACTTCCTCCATGTGCAATCTAACACCAGAAACATTTCAAGAAACTTAATATTGAGCTGCACAACACTTCCTCCATGTGCAATCTAACACCAGAAACATTTCAAGAAACTTAATATTGAGCTGCACAACACTTCCTCCATGTGCAATCTAACACCAGAAACATTTCAAGAAACTTAATATTGAGCTGCACAACACTTCCTCCATGTGCAATCTAACACCAGAAACATTTCAAGAAACTTAATATTGAGCTGCACAACACTTCCTCCATGTGCAATCTAACACCAGAAACATTTCAAGAAACTTAATATTGAGCTGCACAACACTTCCTCCATGTGCAATCTAACACCAGAAACATTTCAAGAAACTTAATATTGAGCTGCACAACACTTCCTCCATGTGCAATCTAACACCAGAAACATTTCAAGAAACTTAATATTGAGCTGCACAACACTTCCTCCATGTGCAATCTAACACCAGAAACATTTCAAGAAACTTAATATTGAGCTGCACAACACTTCCTCCATGTGCAATCTAACACCAGAAACATTTCAAGAAACTTAATATTGAGCTGCACAACACTTCCTCCATGTGCAATCTAACACCAGAAACATTTCAAGAAACTTAATATTGAGCTGCACAACACTTCCTCCATGTGCAATCTAACACCAGAAACATTTCAAGAAACTTAATATTGAGCTGCACAACACTTCCTCCATGTGCAATCTAACACCAGAAACATTTCAAGAAACTTAATATTGAGCTGCACAACACTTCCTCCATGTGCAATCTAACACCAGAAACATTTCAAGAAACTTAATATTGAGCTGCACAACACTTCCTCCATGTGCAATCTAACACCAGAAACATTTCAAGAAACTTAATATTGAGCTGCACAACACTTCCTCCATGTGCAATCTAACACCAGAAACATTTCAAGAAACTTAATATTGAGCTGCACAACACTTCCTCCATGTGCAATCTAACACCAGAAACATTTCAAGAAACTTAATATTGAGCTGCACAACACTTCCTCCATGTGCAATCTAACACCAGAAACATTTCAAGAAACTTAATATTGAGCTGCACAACACTTCCTCCATGTGCAATCTAACACCAGAAACATTTCAAGAAACTTAATATTGAGCTGCACAACACTTCCTCCATGTGCAATCTAACACCAGAAACATTTCAAGAAACTTAATATTGAGCTGCACAACACTTCCTCCATGTGCAATCTAACACCAGAAACATTTCAAGAAACTTAATATTGAGCTGCACAACACTTCCTCCATGTGCAATCTAACACCAGAAACATTTCAAGAAACTTAATATTGAGCTGCACAACACTTCCTCCATGTGCAATCTAACACCAGAAACATTTCAAGAAACTTAATATTGAGCTGCACAACACTTCCTCCATGTGCAATCTAACACCAGAAACATTTCAAGAAACTTAATATTGAGCTGCACAACACTTCCTCCATGTGCAATCTAACACCAGAAACATTTCAAGAAACTTAATATTGAGCTGCACAACACTTCCTCCATGTGCAATCTAACACCAGAAACATTTCAAGAAACTTAATATTGAGCTGCACAACACTTCCTCCATGTGCAATCTAACACCAGAAACATTTCAAGAAACTTAATATTGAGCTGCACAACACTTCCTCCATGTGCAATCTAACACCAGAAACATTTCAAGAAACTTAATATTGAGCTGCACAACACTTCCTCCATGTGCAATCTAACACCAGAAACATTTCAAGAAACTTAATATTGAGCTGCACAACACTTCCTCCATGTGCAATCTAACACCAGAAACATTTCAAGAAACTTAATATTGAGCTGCACAACACTTCCTCCATGTGCAATCTAACACCAGAAACATTTCAAGAAACTTAATATTGAGCTGCACAACACTTCCTCCATGTGCAATCTAACACCAGAAACATTTCAAGAAACTTAATATTGAGCTGCACAACACTTCCTCCATGTGCAATCTAACACCAGAAACATTTCAAGAAACTTAATATTGAGCTGCACAACACTTCCTCCATGTGCAATCTAACACCAGAAACATTTCAAGAAACTTAATATTGAGCTGCACAACACTTCCTCCATGTGCAATCTAACACCAGAAACATTTCAAGAAACTTAATATTGAGCTGCACAACACTTCCTCCATGTGCAATCTAACACCAGAAACATTTCAAGAAACTTAATATTGAGCTGCACAACACTTCCTCCATGTGCAATCTAACACCAGAAACATTTCAAGAAACTTAATATTGAGCTGCACAACACTTCCTCCATGTGCAATCTAACACCAGAAACATTTCAAGAAACTTAATATTGAGCTGCACAACACTTCCTCCATGTGCAATCTAACACCAGAAACATTTCAAGAAACTTAATATTGAGCTGCACAACACTTCCTCCATGTGCAATCTAACACCAGAAACATTTCAAGAAACTTAATATTGAGCTGCACAACACTTCCTCCATGTGCAATCTAACACCAGAAACATTTCAAGAAACTTAATATTGAGCTGCACAACACTTCCTCCATGTGCAATCTAACACCAGAAACATTTCAAGAAACTTAATATTGAGCTGCACAACACTTCCTCCATGTGCAATCTAACACCAGAAACATTTCAAGAAACTTAATATTGAGCTGCACAACACTTCCTCCATGTGCAATCTAACACCAGAAACATTTCAAGAAACTTAATATTGAGCTGCACAACACTTCCTCCATGTGCAATCTAACACCAGAAACATTTCAAGAAACTTAATATTGAGCTGCACAACACTTCCTCCATGTGCAATCTAACACCAGAAACATTTCAAGAAACTTAATATTGAGCTGCACAACACTTCCTCCATGTGCAATCTAACACCAGAAACATTTCAAGAAACTTAATATTGAGCTGCACAACACTTCCTCCATGTGCAATCTAACACCAGAAACATTTCAAGAAACTTAATATTGAGCTGCACAACACTTCCTCCATGTGCAATCTAACACCAGAAACATTTCAAGAAACTTAATATTGAGCTGCACAACACTTCCTCCATGTGCAATCTAACACCAGAAACATTTCAAGAAACTTAATATTGAGCTGCACAACACTTCCTCCATGTGCAATCTAACACCAGAAACATTTCAAGAAACTTAATATTGAGCTGCACAACACTTCCTCCATGTGCAATCTAACACCAGAAACATTTCAAGAAACTTAATATTGAGCTGCACAACACTTCCTCCATGTGCAATCTAACACCAGAAACATTTCAAGAAACTTAATATTGAGCTGCACAACACTTCCTCCATGTGCAATCTAACACCAGAAACATTTCAAGAAACTTAATATTGAGCTGCACAACACTTCCTCCATGTGCAATCTAACACCAGAAACATTTCAAGAAACTTAATATTGAGCTGCACAACACTTCCTCCATGTGCAATCTAACACCAGAAACATTTCAAGAAACTTAATATTGAGCTGCACAACACTTCCTCCATGTGCAATCTAACACCAGAAACATTTCAAGAAACTTAATATTGAGCTGCACAACACTTCCTCCATGTGCAATCTAACACCAGAAACATTTCAAGAAACTTAATATTGAGCTGCACAACACTTCCTCCATGTGCAATCTAACACCAGAAACATTTCAAGAAACTTAATATTGAGCTGCACAACACTTCCTCCATGTGCAATCTAACACCAGAAACATTTCAAGAAACTTAATATTGAGCTGCACAACACTTCCTCCATGTGCAATCTAACACCAGAAACATTTCAAGAAACTTAATATTGAGCTGCACAACACTTCCTCCATGTGCAATCTAACACCAGAAACATTTCAAGAAACTTAATATTGAGCTGCACAACACTTCCTCCATGTGCAATCTAACACCAGAAACATTTCAAGAAACTTAATATTGAGCTGCACAACACTTCCTCCATGTGCAATCTAACACCAGAAACATTTCAAGAAACTTAATATTGAGCTGCACAACACTTCCTCCATGTGCAATCTAACACCAGAAACATTTCAAGAAACTTAATATTGAGCTGCACAACACTTCCTCCATGTGCAATCTAACACCAGAAACATTTCAAGAAACTTAATATTGAGCTGCACAACACTTCCTCCATGTGCAATCTAACACCAGAAACATTTCAAGAAACTTAATATTGAGCTGCACAACACTTCCTCCATGTGCAATCTAACACCAGAAACATTTCAAGAAACTTAATATTGAGCTGCACAACACTTCCTCCATGTGCAATCTAACACCAGAAACATTTCAAGAAACTTAATATTGAGCTGCACAACACTTCCTCCATGTGCAATCTAACACCAGAAACATTTCAAGAAACTTAATATTGAGCTGCACAACACTTCCTCCATGTGCAATCTAACACCAGAAACATTTCAAGAAACTTAATATTGAGCTGCACAACACTTCCTCCATGTGCAATCTAACACCAGAAACATTTCAAGAAACTTAATATTGAGCTGCACAACACTTCCTCCATGTGCAATCTAACACCAGAAACATTTCAAGAAACTTAATATTGAGCTGCACAACACTTCCTCCATGTGCAATCTAACACCAGAAACATTTCAAGAAACTTAATATTGAGCTGCACAACACTTCCTCCATGTGCAATCTAACACCAGAAACATTTCAAGAAACTTAATATTGAGCTGCACAACACTTCCTCCATGTGCAATCTAACACCAGAAACATTTCAAGAAACTTAATATTGAGCTGCACAACACTTCCTCCATGTGCAATCTAACACCAGAAACATTTCAAGAAACTTAATATTGAGCTGCACAACACTTCCTCCATGTGCAATCTAACACCAGAAACATTTCAAGAAACTTAATATTGAGCTGCACAACACTTCCTCCATGTGCAATCTAACACCAGAAACATTTCAAGAAACTTAATATTGAGCTGCACAACACTTCCTCCATGTGCAATCTAACACCAGAAACATTTCAAGAAACTTAATATTGAGCTGCACAACACTTCCTCCATGTGCAATCTAACACCAGAAACATTTCAAGAAACTTAATATTGAGCTGCACAACACTTCCTCCATGTGCAATCTAACACCAGAAACATTTCAAGAAACTTAATATTGAGCTGCACAACACTTCCTCCATGTGCAATCTAACACCAGAAACATTTCAAGAAACTTAATATTGAGCTGCACAACACTTCCTCCATGTGCAATCTAACACCAGAAACATTTCAAGAAACTTAATATTGAGCTGCACAACACTTCCTCCATGTGCAATCTAACACCAGAAACATTTCAAGAAACTTAATATTGAGCTGCACAACACTTCCTCCATGTGCAATCTAACACCAGAAACATTTCAAGAAACTTAATATTGAGCTGCACAACACTTCCTCCATGTGCAATCTAACACCAGAAACATTTCAAGAAACTTAATATTGAGCTGCACAACACTTCCTCCATGTGCAATCTAACACCAGAAACATTTCAAGAAACTTAATATTGAGCTGCACAACACTTCCTCCATGTGCAATCTAACACCAGAAACATTTCAAGAAACTTAATATTGAGCTGCACAACACTTCCTCCATGTGCAATCTAACACCAGAAACATTTCAAGAAACTTAATATTGAGCTGCACAACACTTCCTCCATGTGCAATCTAACACCAGAAACATTTCAAGAAACTTAATATTGAGCTGCACAACACTTCCTCCATGTGCAATCTAACACCAGAAACATTTCAAGAAACTTAATATTGAGCTGCACAACACTTCCTCCATGTGCAATCTAACACCAGAAACATTTCAAGAAACTTAATATTGAGCTGCACAACACTTCCTCCATGTGCAATCTAACACCAGAAACATTTCAAGAAACTTAATATTGAGCTGCACAACACTTCCTCCATGTGCAATCTAACACCAGAAACATTTCAAGAAACTTAATATTGAGCTGCACAACACTTCCTCCATGTGCAATCTAACACCAGAAACATTTCAAGAAACTTAATATTGAGCTGCACAACACTTCCTCCATGTGCAATCTAACACCAGAAACATTTCAAGAAACTTAATATTGAGCTGCACAACACTTCCTCCATGTGCAATCTAACACCAGAAACATTTCAAGAAACTTAATATTGAGCTGCACAACACTTCCTCCATGTGCAATCTAACACCAGAAACATTTCAAGAAACTTAATATTGAGCTGCACAACACTTCCTCCATGTGCAATCTAACACCAGAAACATTTCAAGAAACTTAATATTGAGCTGCACAACACTTCCTCCATGTGCAATCTAACACCAGAAACATTTCAAGAAACTTAATATTGAGCTGCACAACACTTCCTCCATGTGCAATCTAACACCAGAAACATTTCAAGAAACTTAATATTGAGCTGCACAACACTTCCTCCATGTGCAATCTAACACCAGAAACATTTCAAGAAACTTAATATTGAGCTGCACAACACTTCCTCCATGTGCAATCTAACACCAGAAACATTTCAAGAAACTTAATATTGAGCTGCACAACACTTCCTCCATGTGCAATCTAACACCAGAAACATTTCAAGAAACTTAATATTGAGCTGCACAACACTTCCTCCATGTGCAATCTAACACCAGAAACATTTCAAGAAACTTAATATTGAGCTGCACAACACTTCCTCCATGTGCAATCTAACACCAGAAACATTTCAAGAAACTTAATATTGAGCTGCACAACACTTCCTCCATGTGCAATCTAACACCAGAAACATTTCAAGAAACTTAATATTGAGCTGCACAACACTTCCTCCATGTGCAATCTAACACCAGAAACATTTCAAGAAACTTAATATTGAGCTGCACAACACTTCCTCCATGTGCAATCTAACACCAGAAACATTTCAAGAAACTTAATATTGAGCTGCACAACACTTCCTCCATGTGCAATCTAACACCAGAAACATTTCAAGAAACTTAATATTGAGCTGCACAACACTTCCTCCATGTGCAATCTAACACCAGAAACATTTCAAGAAACTTAATATTGAGCTGCACAACACTTCCTCCATGTGCAATCTAACACCAGAAACATTTCAAGAAACTTAATATTGAGCTGCACAACACTTCCTCCATGTGCAATCTAACACCAGAAACATTTCAAGAAACTTAATATTGAGCTGCACAACACTTCCTCCATGTGCAATCTAACACCAGAAACATTTCAAGAAACTTAATATTGAGCTGCACAACACTTCCTCCATGTGCAATCTAACACCAGAAACATTTCAAGAAACTTAATATTGAGCTGCACAACACTTCCTCCATGTGCAATCTAACACCAGAAACATTTCAAGAAACTTAATATTGAGCTGCACAACACTTCCTCCATGTGCAATCTAACACCAGAAACATTTCAAGAAACTTAATATTGAGCTGCACAACACTTCCTCCATGTGCAATCTAACACCAGAAACATTTCAAGAAACTTAATATTGAGCTGCACAACACTTCCTCCATGTGCAATCTAACACCAGAAACATTTCAAGAAACTTAATATTGAGCTGCACAACACTTCCTCCATGTGCAATCTAACACCAGAAACATTTCAAGAAACTTAATATTGAGCTGCACAACACTTCCTCCATGTGCAATCTAACACCAGAAACATTTCAAGAAACTTAATATTGAGCTGCACAACACTTCCTCCATGTGCAATCTAACACCAGAAACATTTCAAGAAACTTAATATTGAGCTGCACAACACTTCCTCCATGTGCAATCTAACACCAGAAACATTTCAAGAAACTTAATATTGAGCTGCACAACACTTCCTCCATGTGCAATCTAACACCAGAAACATTTCAAGAAACTTAATATTGAGCTGCACAACACTTCCTCCATGTGCAATCTAACACCAGAAACATTTCAAGAAACTTAATATTGAGCTGCACAACACTTCCTCCATGTGCAATCTAACACCAGAAACATTTCAAGAAACTTAATATTGAGCTGCACAACACTTCCTCCATGTGCAATCTAACACCAGAAACATTTCAAGAAACTTAATATTGAGCTGCACAACACTTCCTCCATGTGCAATCTAACACCAGAAACATTTCAAGAAACTTAATATTGAGCTGCACAACACTTCCTCCATGTGCAATCTAACACCAGAAACATTTCAAGAAACTTAATATTGAGCTGCACAACACTTCCTCCATGTGCAATCTAACACCAGAAACATTTCAAGAAACTTAATATTGAGCTGCACAACACTTCCTCCATGTGCAATCTAACACCAGAAACATTTCAAGAAACTTAATATTGAGCTGCACAACACTTCCTCCATGTGCAATCTAACACCAGAAACATTTCAAGAAACTTAATATTGAGCTGCACAACACTTCCTCCATGTGCAATCTAACACCAGAAACATTTCAAGAAACTTAATATTGAGCTGCACAACACTTCCTCCATGTGCAATCTAACACCAGAAACATTTCAAGAAACTTAATATTGAGCTGCACAACACTTCCTCCATGTGCAATCTAACACCAGAAACATTTCAAGAAACTTAATATTGAGCTGCACAACACTTCCTCCATGTGCAATCTAACACCAGAAACATTTCAAGAAACTTAATATTGAGCTGCACAACACTTCCTCCATGTGCAATCTAACACCAGAAACATTTCAAGAAACTTAATATTGAGCTGCACAACACTTCCTCCATGTGCAATCTAACACCAGAAACATTTCAAGAAACTTAATATTGAGCTGCACAACACTTCCTCCATGTGCAATCTAACACCAGAAACATTTCAAGAAACTTAATATTGAGCTGCACAACACTTCCTCCATGTGCAATCTAACACCAGAAACATTTCAAGAAACTTAATATTGAGCTGCACAACACTTCCTCCATGTGCAATCTAACACCAGAAACATTTCAAGAAACTTAATATTGAGCTGCACAACACTTCCTCCATGTGCAATCTAACACCAGAAACATTTCAAGAAACTTAATATTGAGCTGCACAACACTTCCTCCATGTGCAATCTAACACCAGAAACATTTCAAGAAACTTAATATTGAGCTGCACAACACTTCCTCCATGTGCAATCTAACACCAGAAACATTTCAAGAAACTTAATATTGAGCTGCACAACACTTCCT
>JAZGTN010000325.1:0-55395 GCA_037783415.1 Leptasterias polaris | reverse complement strand
AACGGATAAGCTCTTACTAAGAATACACTAACGGAAGCTCTTACTAAGAGTACACTAAGGATAGCTCTTACTAAGAATACACTAACGGATAGCTCTTACTAAGAATACACAAAACGGATAGCACTTACCTAAGAATACACTAACGGATAGCTCTTACTAAGAATACACTAACGGATAAGCTCTTACTAAGAATACACTAACGCGATAGCTCTTACTAAGAATACAACTAAAAACAATGGATAGCTCTTACTAAGAATACACTAACGGATAGCTCTTACTAAGAATACACTACGGATAGCTCCACATAAGAATACACTAACGGATAAGCTCTTACTAAGAATACACTACGGATAGCTCTTACTAAGAATACACTGACGTGAAGCTCTTACTAAAACGTATTAGCTACTAAGATAGCTACTAAACTAGGATAGCTCTTACTAAGAATACACTAACGGATAGCTCTTACTACGAATACACTAACGGATAGCTCTTACTAAGAATACACTAACGGATAGCTCTACTAAGAATACACTACGGATAGCTCCTTACTAAGAATACACTAACGGATAGCTCTTACTAAGAATACACTAACGGATAGCTCTTACTAAGAATACACTAACGGATAGCTCTTACTAAGAATACACTAACGGATAGCTCTTACTAAGAATACACTAACGGATAGCTCTTACTAAGAATACACTAACGGATAGCTCTTACTAAGAATACACTAACGGATAGCTCTTACTAAGAATACACTAACGGATAGCTCTTACTAAGAATACACTAACGGATAGCTCTTACTAAGAATACACTAACGGATAGCTCTTACTAAGAATACACTAACGGATAGCTCTTACTAAGAATACACTAACGGATAGCTCTTACTAAGAATACACTAACGGATAGCTCTTACTAAGAATACACTAACGGATAGCTCTTACTAAGAATACACTAACGGATAGCTCTTACTAAGAATACACTAACGGATAGCTCTTACTAAGAATACACTAACGGATAGCTCTTACTAAGAATACACTAACGGATAGCTCTTACTAAGAATACACTAACGGATAGCTCTTACTAAGAATACACTAACGGATAGCTCTTACTAAGAATACACTAACGGATAGCTCTTACTAAGAATACACTAACGGATAGCTCTTACTAAGAATACACTAACGGATAGCTCTTACTAAGAATACACTAACGGATAGCTCTTACTAAGAATACACTAACGGATAGCTCTTACTAAGAATACACTAACGGATAGCTCTTACTAAGAATACACTAACGGATAGCTCTTACTAAGAATACACTAACGGATAGCTCTTACTAAGAATACACTAACGGATAGCTCTTACTAAGAATACACTAACGGATAGCTCTTACTAAGAATACACTAACGGATAGCTCTTACTAAGAATACACTAACGGATAGCTCTTACTAAGAATACACTAACGGATAGCTCTTACTAAGAATACACTAACGGATAGCTCTTACTAAGAATACACTAACGGATAGCTCTTACTAAGAATACACTAACGGATAGCTCTTACTAAGAATACACTAACGGATAGCTCTTACTAAGAATACACTAACGGATAGCTCTTACTAAGAATACACTAACGGATAGCTCTTACTAAGAATACACTAACGGATAGCTCTTACTAAGAATACACTAACGGATAGCTCTTACTAAGAATACACTAACGGATAGCTCTTACTAAGAATACACTAACGGATAGCTCTTACTAAGAATACACTAACGGATAGCTCTTACTAAGAATACACTAACGGATAGCTCTTACTAAGAATACACTAACGGATAGCTCTTACTAAGAATACACTAACGGATAGCTCTTACTAAGAATACACTAACGGATAGCTCTTACTAAGAATACACTAACGGATAGCTCTTACTAAGAATACACTAACGGATAGCTCTTACTAAGAATACACTAACGGATAGCTCTTACTAAGAATACACTAACGGATAGCTCTTACTAAGAATACACTAACGGATAGCTCTTACTAAGAATACACTAACGGATAGCTCTTACTAAGAATACACTAACGGATAGCTCTTACTAAGAATACACTAACGGATAGCTCTTACTAAGAATACACTAACGGATAGCTCTTACTAAGAATACACTAACGGATAGCTCTTACTAAGAATACACTAACGGATAGCTCTTACTAAGAATACACTAACGGATAGCTCTTACTAAGAATACACTAACGGATAGCTCTTACTAAGAATACACTAACGGATAGCTCTTACTAAGAATACACTAACGGATAGCTCTTACTAAGAATACACTAACGGATAGCTCTTACTAAGAATACACTAACGGATAGCTCTTACTAAGAATACACTAACGGATAGCTCTTACTAAGAATACACTAACGGATAGCTCTTACTAAGAATACACTAACGGATAGCTCTTACTAAGAATACACTAACGGATAGCTCTTACTAAGAATACACTAACGGATAGCTCTTACTAAGAATACACTAACGGATAGCTCTTACTAAGAATACACTAACGGATAGCTCTTACTAAGAATACACTAACGGATAGCTCTTACTAAGAATACACTAACGGATAGCTCTTACTAAGAATACACTAACGGATAGCTCTTACTAAGAATACACTAACGGATAGCTCTTACTAAGAATACACTAACGGATAGCTCTTACTAAGAATACACTAACGGATAGCTCTTACTAAGAATACACTAACGGATAGCTCTTACTAAGAATACACTAACGGATAGCTCTTACTAAGAATACACTAACGGATAGCTCTTACTAAGAATACACTAACGGATAGCTCTTACTAAGAATACACTAACGGATAGCTCTTACTAAGAATACACTAACGGATAGCTCTTACTAAGAATACACTAACGGATAGCTCTTACTAAGAATACACTAACGGATAGCTCTTACTAAGAATACACTAACGGATAGCTCTTACTAAGAATACACTAACGGATAGCTCTTACTAAGAATACACTAACGGATAGCTCTTACTAAGAATACACTAACGGATAGCTCTTACTAAGAATACACTAACGGATAGCTCTTACTAAGAATACACTAACGGATAGCTCTTACTAAGAATACACTAACGGATAGCTCTTACTAAGAATACACTAACGGATAGCTCTTACTAAGAATACACTAACGGATAGCTCTTACTAAGAATACACTAACGGATAGCTCTTACTAAGAATACACTAACGGATAGCTCTTACTAAGAATACACTAACGGATAGCTCTTACTAAGAATACACTAACGGATAGCTCTTACTAAGAATACACTAACGGATAGCTCTTACTAAGAATACACTAACGGATAGCTCTTACTAAGAATACACTAACGGATAGCTCTTACTAAGAATACACTAACGGATAGCTCTTACTAAGAATACACTAACGGATAGCTCTTACTAAGAATACACTAACGGATAGCTCTTACTAAGAATACACTAACGGATAGCTCTTACTAAGAATACACTAACGGATAGCTCTTACTAAGAATACACTAACGGATAGCTCTTACTAAGAATACACTAACGGATAGCTCTTACTAAGAATACACTAACGGATAGCTCTTACTAAGAATACACTAACGGATAGCTCTTACTAAGAATACACTAACGGATAGCTCTTACTAAGAATACACTAACGGATAGCTCTTACTAAGAATACACTAACGGATAGCTCTTACTAAGAATACACTAACGGATAGCTCTTACTAAGAATACACTAACGGATAGCTCTTACTAAGAATACACTAACGGATAGCTCTTACTAAGAATACACTAACGGATAGCTCTTACTAAGAATACACTAACGGATAGCTCTTACTAAGAATACACTAACGGATAGCTCTTACTAAGAATACACTAACGGATAGCTCTTACTAAGAATACACTAACGGATAGCTCTTACTAAGAATACACTAACGGATAGCTCTTACTAAGAATACACTAACGGATAGCTCTTACTAAGAATACACTAACGGATAGCTCTTACTAAGAATACACTAACGGATAGCTCTTACTAAGAATACACTAACGGATAGCTCTTACTAAGAATACACTAACGGATAGCTCTTACTAAGAATACACTAACGGATAGCTCTTACTAAGAATACACTAACGGATAGCTCTTACTAAGAATACACTAACGGATAGCTCTTACTAAGAATACACTAACGGATAGCTCTTACTAAGAATACACTAACGGATAGCTCTTACTAAGAATACACTAACGGATAGCTCTTACTAAGAATACACTAACGGATAGCTCTTACTAAGAATACACTAACGGATAGCTCTTACTAAGAATACACTAACGGATAGCTCTTACTAAGAATACACTAACGGATAGCTCTTACTAAGAATACACTAACGGATAGCTCTTACTAAGAATACACTAACGGATAGCTCTTACTAAGAATACACTAACGGATAGCTCTTACTAAGAATACACTAACGGATAGCTCTTACTAAGAATACACTAACGGATAGCTCTTACTAAGAATACACTAACGGATAGCTCTTACTAAGAATACACTAACGGATAGCTCTTACTAAGAATACACTAACGGATAGCTCTTACTAAGAATACACTAACGGATAGCTCTTACTAAGAATACACTAACGGATAGCTCTTACTAAGAATACACTAACGGATAGCTCTTACTAAGAATACACTAACGGATAGCTCTTACTAAGAATACACTAACGGATAGCTCTTACTAAGAATACACTAACGGATAGCTCTTACTAAGAATACACTAACGGATAGCTCTTACTAAGAATACACTAACGGATAGCTCTTACTAAGAATACACTAACGGATAGCTCTTACTAAGAATACACTAACGGATAGCTCTTACTAAGAATACACTAACGGATAGCTCTTACTAAGAATACACTAACGGATAGCTCTTACTAAGAATACACTAACGGATAGCTCTTACTAAGAATACACTAACGGATAGCTCTTACTAAGAATACACTAACGGATAGCTCTTACTAAGAATACACTAACGGATAGCTCTTACTAAGAATACACTAACGGATAGCTCTTACTAAGAATACACTAACGGATAGCTCTTACTAAGAATACACTAACGGATAGCTCTTACTAAGAATACACTAACGGATAGCTCTTACTAAGAATACACTAACGGATAGCTCTTACTAAGAATACACTAACGGATAGCTCTTACTAAGAATACACTAACGGATAGCTCTTACTAAGAATACACTAACGGATAGCTCTTACTAAGAATACACTAACGGATAGCTCTTACTAAGAATACACTAACGGATAGCTCTTACTAAGAATACACTAACGGATAGCTCTTACTAAGAATACACTAACGGATAGCTCTTACTAAGAATACACTAACGGATAGCTCTTACTAAGAATACACTAACGGATAGCTCTTACTAAGAATACACTAACGGATAGCTCTTACTAAGAATACACTAACGGATAGCTCTTACTAAGAATACACTAACGGATAGCTCTTACTAAGAATACACTAACGGATAGCTCTTACTAAGAATACACTAACGGATAGCTCTTACTAAGAATACACTAACGGATAGCTCTTACTAAGAATACACTAACGGATAGCTCTTACTAAGAATACACTAACGGATAGCTCTTACTAAGAATACACTAACGGATAGCTCTTACTAAGAATACACTAACGGATAGCTCTTACTAAGAATACACTAACGGATAGCTCTTACTAAGAATACACTAACGGATAGCTCTTACTAAGAATACACTAACGGATAGCTCTTACTAAGAATACACTAACGGATAGCTCTTACTAAGAATACACTAACGGATAGCTCTTACTAAGAATACACTAACGGATAGCTCTTACTAAGAATACACTAACGGATAGCTCTTACTAAGAATACACTAACGGATAGCTCTTACTAAGAATACACTAACGGATAGCTCTTACTAAGAATACACTAACGGATAGCTCTTACTAAGAATACACTAACGGATAGCTCTTACTAAGAATACACTAACGGATAGCTCTTACTAAGAATACACTAACGGATAGCTCTTACTAAGAATACACTAACGGATAGCTCTTACTAAGAATACACTAACGGATAGCTCTTACTAAGAATACACTAACGGATAGCTCTTACTAAGAATACACTAACGGATAGCTCTTACTAAGAATACACTAACGGATAGCTCTTACTAAGAATACACTAACGGATAGCTCTTACTAAGAATACACTAACGGATAGCTCTTACTAAGAATACACTAACGGATAGCTCTTACTAAGAATACACTAACGGATAGCTCTTACTAAGAATACACTAACGGATAGCTCTTACTAAGAATACACTAACGGATAGCTCTTACTAAGAATACACTAACGGATAGCTCTTACTAAGAATACACTAACGGATAGCTCTTACTAAGAATACACTAACGGATAGCTCTTACTAAGAATACACTAACGGATAGCTCTTACTAAGAATACACTAACGGATAGCTCTTACTAAGAATACACTAACGGATAGCTCTTACTAAGAATACACTAACGGATAGCTCTTACTAAGAATACACTAACGGATAGCTCTTACTAAGAATACACTAACGGATAGCTCTTACTAAGAATACACTAACGGATAGCTCTTACTAAGAATACACTAACGGATAGCTCTTACTAAGAATACACTAACGGATAGCTCTTACTAAGAATACACTAACGGATAGCTCTTACTAAGAATACACTAACGGATAGCTCTTACTAAGAATACACTAACGGATAGCTCTTACTAAGAATACACTAACGGATAGCTCTTACTAAGAATACACTAACGGATAGCTCTTACTAAGAATACACTAACGGATAGCTCTTACTAAGAATACACTAACGGATAGCTCTTACTAAGAATACACTAACGGATAGCTCTTACTAAGAATACACTAACGGATAGCTCTTACTAAGAATACACTAACGGATAGCTCTTACTAAGAATACACTAACGGATAGCTCTTACTAAGAATACACTAACGGATAGCTCTTACTAAGAATACACTAACGGATAGCTCTTACTAAGAATACACTAACGGATAGCTCTTACTAAGAATACACTAACGGATAGCTCTTACTAAGAATACACTAACGGATAGCTCTTACTAAGAATACACTAACGGATAGCTCTTACTAAGAATACACTAACGGATAGCTCTTACTAAGAATACACTAACGGATAGCTCTTACTAAGAATACACTAACGGATAGCTCTTACTAAGAATACACTAACGGATAGCTCTTACTAAGAATACACTAACGGATAGCTCTTACTAAGAATACACTAACGGATAGCTCTTACTAAGAATACACTAACGGATAGCTCTTACTAAGAATACACTAACGGATAGCTCTTACTAAGAATACACTAACGGATAGCTCTTACTAAGAATACACTAACGGATAGCTCTTACTAAGAATACACTAACGGATAGCTCTTACTAAGAATACACTAACGGATAGCTCTTACTAAGAATACACTAACGGATAGCTCTTACTAAGAATACACTAACGGATAGCTCTTACTAAGAATACACTAACGGATAGCTCTTACTAAGAATACACTAACGGATAGCTCTTACTAAGAATACACTAACGGATAGCTCTTACTAAGAATACACTAACGGATAGCTCTTACTAAGAATACACTAACGGATAGCTCTTACTAAGAATACACTAACGGATAGCTCTTACTAAGAATACACTAACGGATAGCTCTTACTAAGAATACACTAACGGATAGCTCTTACTAAGAATACACTAACGGATAGCTCTTACTAAGAATACACTAACGGATAGCTCTTACTAAGAATACACTAACGGATAGCTCTTACTAAGAATACACTAACGGATAGCTCTTACTAAGAATACACTAACGGATAGCTCTTACTAAGAATACACTAACGGATAGCTCTTACTAAGAATACACTAACGGATAGCTCTTACTAAGAATACACTAACGGAGAGCTCTTACTAAGAATACACTAACGGATAGCTCTTACTAAGAATACACTAACGGATAGCTCTTACTAAGAATACACTAACGGATAGCTCTTACTAAGAATACACTAACGGATAGCTCTTACTAAGAATACACTAACGGATAGCTCTTACTAAGAATACACTAACGGATAGCTCTTACTAAGAATACACTAACGGATAGCTCTTACTAAGAATACACTAACGGATAGCTCTTACTAAGAATACACTAACGGATAGCTCTTACTAAGAATACACTAACGGATAGCTCTTACTAAGAATACACTAACGGATAGCTCTTACTAAGAATACACTAACGGATAGCTCTTACTAAGAATACACTAACGGATAGCTCTTACTAAGAATACACTAACGGATAGCTCTTACTAAGAATACACTAACGGATAGCTCTTACTAAGAATACACTAACGGATAGCTCTTACTAAGAATACACTAACGGATAGCTCTTACTAAGAATACACTAACGGATAGCTCTTACTAAGAATACACTAACGGATAGCTCTTACTAAGAATACACTAACGGATAGCTCTTACTAAGAATACACTAACGGATAGCTCTTACTAAGAATACACTAACGGATAGCTCTTACTAAGAATACACTAACGGATAGCTCTTACTAAGAATACACTAACGGATAGCTCTTACTAAGAATACACTAACGGATAGCTCTTACTAAGAATACACTAACGGATAGCTCTTACTAAGAATACACTAACGGATAGCTCTTACTAAGAATACACTAACGGATAGCTCTTACTAAGAATACACTAACGGATAGCTCTTACTAAGAATACACTAACGGATAGCTCTTACTAAGAATACACTAACGGATAGCTCTTACTAAGAATACACTAACGGATAGCTCTTACTAAGAATACACTAACGGATAGCTCTTACTAAGAATACACTAACGGATAGCTCTTACTAAGAATACACTAACGGATAGCTCTTACTAAGAATACACTAACGGATAGCTCTTACTAAGAATACACTAACGGATAGCTCTTACTAAGAATACACTAACGGATAGCTCTTACTAAGAATACACTAACGGATAGCTCTTACTAAGAATACACTAACGGATAGCTCTTACTAAGAATACACTAACGGATAGCTCTTACTAAGAATACACTAACGGATAGCTCTTACTAAGAATACACTAACGGATAGCTCTTACTAAGAATACACTAACGGATAGCTCTTACTAAGAATACACTAACGGATAGCTCTTACTAAGAATACACTAACGGATAGCTCTTACTAAGAATACACTAACGGATAGCTCTTACTAAGAATACACTAACGGATAGCTCTTACTAAGAATACACTAACGGATAGCTCTTACTAAGAATACACTAACGGATAGCTCTTACTAAGAATACACTAACGGATAGCTCTTACTAAGAATACACTAACGGATAGCTCTTACTAAGAATACACTAACGGATAGCTCTTACTAAGAATACACTAACGGATAGCTCTTACTAAGAATACACTAACGGATAGCTCTTACTAAGAATACACTAACGGATAGCTCTTACTAAGAATACACTAACGGATAGCTCTTACTAAGAATACACTAACGGATAGCTCTTACTAAGAATACACTAACGGATAGCTCTTACTAAGAATACACTAACGGATAGCTCTTACTAAGAATACACTAACGGATAGCTCTTACTAAGAATACACTAACGGATAGCTCTTACTAAGAATACACTAACGGATAGCTCTTACTAAGAATACACTAACGGATAGCTCTTACTAAGAATACACTAACGGATAGCTCTTACTAAGAATACACTAACGGATAGCTCTTACTAAGAATACACTAACGGATAGCTCTTACTAAGAATACACTAACGGATAGCTCTTACTAAGAATACACTAACGGATAGCTCTTACTAAGAATACACTAACGGATAGCTCTTACTAAGAATACACTAACGGATAGCTCTTACTAAGAATACACTAACGGATAGCTCTTACTAAGAATACACTAACGGATAGCTCTTACTAAGAATACACTAACGGATAGCTCTTACTAAGAATACACTAACGGATAGCTCTTACTAAGAATACACTAACGGATAGCTCTTACTAAGAATACACTAACGGATAGCTCTTACTAAGAATACACTAACGGATAGCTCTTACTAAGAATACACTAACGGATAGCTCTTACTAAGAATACACTAACGGATAGCTCTTACTAAGAATACACTAACGGATAGCTCTTACTAAGAATACACTAACGGATAGCTCTTACTAAGAATACACTAACGGATAGCTCTTACTAAGAATACACTAACGGATAGCTCTTACTAAGAATACACTAACGGATAGCTCTTACTAAGAATACACTAACGGATAGCTCTTACTAAGAATACACTAACGGATAGCTCTTACTAAGAATACACTAACGGATAGCTCTTACTAAGAATACACTAACGGATAGCTCTTACTAAGAATACACTAACGGATAGCTCTTACTAAGAATACACTAACGGATAGCTCTTACTAAGAATACACTAACGGATAGCTCTTACTAAGAATACACTAACGGATAGCTCTTACTAAGAATACACTAACGGATAGCTCTTACTAAGAATACACTAACGGATAGCTCTTACTAAGAATACACTAACGGATAGCTCTTACTAAGAATACACTAACGGATAGCTCTTACTAAGAATACACTAACGGATAGCTCTTACTAAGAATACACTAACGGATAGCTCTTACTAAGAATACACTAACGGATAGCTCTTACTAAGAATACACTAACGGATAGCTCTTACTAAGAATACACTAACGGATAGCTCTTACTAAGAATACACTAACGGATAGCTCTTACTAAGAATACACTAACGGATAGCTCTTACTAAGAATACACTAACGGATAGCTCTTACTAAGAATACACTAACGGATAGCTCTTACTAAGAATACACTAACGGATAGCTCTTACTAAGAATACACTAACGGATAGCTCTTACTAAGAATACACTAACGGATAGCTCTTACTAAGAATACACTAACGGATAGCTCTTACTAAGAATACACTAACGGATAGCTCTTACTAAGAATACACTAACGGATAGCTCTTACTAAGAATACACTAACGGATAGCTCTTACTAAGAATACACTAACGGATAGCTCTTACTAAGAATACACTAACGGATAGCTCTTACTAAGAATACACTAACGGATAGCTCTTACTAAGAATACACTAACGGATAGCTCTTACTAAGAATACACTAACGGATAGCTCTTACTAAGAATACACTAACGGATAGCTCTTACTAAGAATACACTAACGGATAGCTCTTACTAAGAATACACTAACGGATAGCTCTTACTAAGAATACACTAACGGATAGCTCTTACTAAGAATACACTAACGGATAGCTCTTACTAAGAATACACTAACGGATAGCTCTTACTAAGAATACACTAACGGATAGCTCTTACTAAGAATACACTAACGGATAGCTCTTACTAAGAATACACTAACGGATAGCTCTTACTAAGAATACACTAACGGATAGCTCTTACTAAGAATACACTAACGGATAGCTCTTACTAAGAATACACTAACGGATAGCTCTTACTAAGAATACACTAACGGATAGCTCTTACTAAGAATACACTAACGGATAGCTCTTACTAAGAATACACTAACGGATAGCTCTTACTAAGAATACACTAACGGATAGCTCTTACTAAGAATACACTAACGGATAGCTCTTACTAAGAATACACTAACGGATAGCTCTTACTAAGAATACACTAACGGATAGCTCTTACTAAGAATACACTAACGGATAGCTCTTACTAAGAATACACTAACGGATAGCTCTTACTAAGAATACACTAACGGATAGCTCTTACTAAGAATACACTAACGGATAGCTCTTACTAAGAATACACTAACGGATAGCTCTTACTAAGAATACACTAACGGATAGCTCTTACTAAGAATACACTAACGGATAGCTCTTACTAAGAATACACTAACGGATAGCTCTTACTAAGAATACACTAACGGATAGCTCTTACTAAGAATACACTAACGGATAGCTCTTACTAAGAATACACTAACGGATAGCTCTTACTAAGAATACACTAACGGATAGCTCTTACTAAGAATACACTAACGGATAGCTCTTACTAAGAATACACTAACGGATAGCTCTTACTAAGAATACACTAACGGATAGCTCTTACTAAGAATACACTAACGGATAGCTCTTACTAAGAATACACTAACGGATGCTCTTACTAAGAATACACTAACGGATAGCTCTTACTAAGAATACACTAACGGATAGCTCTTACTAAGAATACACTAACGGATAGCTCTTACTAAGAATACACTAACGGATAGCTCTTACTAAGAATACACTAACGGATAGCTCTTACTAAGAATACACTAACGGATAGCTCTTACTAAGAATACACTAACGGATAGCTCTTACTAAGAATACACTAACGGATAGCTCTTACTAAGAATACACTAACGGATAGCTCTTACTAAGAATACACTAACGGATAGCTCTTACTAAGAATACACTAACGGATAGCTCTTACTAAGAATACACTAACGGATAGCTCTTACTAAGAATACACTAACGGATAGCTCTTACTAAGAATACACTAACGGATAGCTCTTACTAAGAATACACTAACGGATAGCTCTTACTAAGAATACACTAACGGATAGCTCTTACTAAGAATACACTAACGGATAGCTCTTACTAAGAATACACTAACGGATAGCTCTTACTAAGAATACACTAACGGATAGCTCTTACTAAGAATACACTAACGGATAGCTCTTACTAAGAATACACTAACGGATAGCTCTTACTAAGAATACACTAACGGATAGCTCTTACTAAGAATACACTAACGGATAGCTCTTACTAAGAATACACTAACGGATAGCTCTTACTAAGAATACACTAACGGATAGCTCTTACTAAGAATACACTAACGGATAGCTCTTACTAAGAATACACTAACGGATAGCTCTTACTAAGAATACACTAACGGATAGCTCTTACTAAGAATACACTAACGGATAGCTCTTACTAAGAATACACTAACGGATAGCTCTTACTAAGAATACACTAACGGATAGCTCTTACTAAGAATACACTAACGGATAGCTCTTACTAAGAATACACTAACGGATAGCTCTTACTAAGAATACACTAACGGATAGCTCTTACTAAGAATACACTAACGGATAGCTCTTACTAAGAATACACTAACGGATAGCTCTTACTAAGAATACACTAACGGATAGCTCTTACTAAGAATACACTAACGGATAGCTCTTACTAAGAATACACTAACGGATAGCTCTTACTAAGAATACACTAACGGATAGCTCTTACTAAGAATACACTAACGGATAGCTCTTACTAAGAATACACTAACGGATAGCTCTTACTAAGAATACACTAACGGATAGCTCTTACTAAGAATACACTAACGGATAGCTCTTACTAAGAATACACTAACGGATAGCTCTTACTAAGAATACACTAACGGATAGCTCTTACTAAGAATACACTAACGGATAGCTCTTACTAAGAATACACTAACGGATAGCTCTTACTAAGAATACACTAACGGATAGCTCTTACTAAGAATACACTAACGGATAGCTCTTACTAAGAATACACTAACGGATAGCTCTTACTAAGAATACACTAACGGATAGCTCTTACTAAGAATACACTAACGGATAGCTCTTACTAAGAATACACTAACGGATAGCTCTTACTAAGAATACACTAACGGATAGCTCTTACTAAGAATACACTAACGGATAGCTCTTACTAAGAATACACTAACGGATAGCTCTTACTAAGAATACACTAACGGATAGCTCTTACTAAGAATACACTAACGGATAGCTCTTACTAAGAATACACTAACGGATAGCTCTTACTAAGAATACACTAACGGATAGCTCTTACTAAGAATACACTAACGGATAGCTCTTACTAAGAATACACTAACGGATAGCTCTTACTAAGAATACACTAACGGATAGCTCTTACTAAGAATACACTAACGGATAGCTCTTACTAAGAATACACTAACGGATAGCTCTTACTAAGAATACACTAACGGATAGCTCTTACTAAGAATACACTAACGGATAGCTCTTACTAAGAATACACTAACGGATAGCTCTTACTAAGAATACACTAACGGATAGCTCTTACTAAGAATACACTAACGGATAGCTCTTACTAAGAATACACTAACGGATAGCTCTTACTAAGAATACACTAACGGATAGCTCTTACTAAGAATACACTAACGGATAGCTCTTACTAAGAATACACTAACGGATAGCTCTTACTAAGAATACACTAACGGATAGCTCTTACTAAGAATACACTAACGGATAGCTCTTACTAAGAATACACTAACGGATAGCTCTTACTAAGAATACACTAACGGATAGCTCTTACTAAGAATACACTAACGGATAGCTCTTACTAAGAATACACTAACGGATAGCTCTTACTAAGAATACACTAACGGATAGCTCTTACTAAGAATACACTAACGGATAGCTCTTACTAAGAATACACTAACGGATAGCTCTTACTAAGAATACACTAACGGATAGCTCTTACTAAGAATACACTAACGGATAGCTCTTACTAAGAATACACTAACGGATAGCTCTTACTAAGAATACACTAACGGATAGCTCTTACTAAGAATACACTAACGGATAGCTCTTACTAAGAATACACTAACGGATAGCTCTTACTAAGAATACACTAACGGATAGCTCTTACTAAGAATACACTAACGGATAGCTCTTACTAAGAATACACTAACGGATAGCTCTTACTAAGAATACACTAACGGATAGCTCTTACTAAGAATACACTAACGGATAGCTCTTACTAAGAATACACTAACGGATAGCTCTTACTAAGAATACACTAACGGATAGCTCTTACTAAGAATACACTAACGGATAGCTCTTACTAAGAATACACTAACGGATAGCTCTTACTAAGAATACACTAACGGATAGCTCTTACTAAGAATACACTAAACGGATAGCTCTTACTAAGAATACACTAACGGATAGCTCTTACTAAGAATACACTAACGGATAGCTCTTACTAAGAATACACTAACGGATAGCTCTTACTAAGAATACACTAACGGATAGCTCTTACTAAGAATACACTAACGGATAGCTCTTACTAAGAATACACTAACGGATAGCTCTTACTAAGAATACACTAACGGATAGCTCTTACTAAGAATACACTAACGGATAGCTCTTACTAAGAATACACTAACGGATAGCTCTTACTAAGAATACACTAACGGATAGCTCTTACTAAGAATACACTAACGGATAGCTCTTACTAAGAATACACTAACGGATAGCTCTTACTAAGAATACACTAACGGATAGCTCTTACTAAGAATACACTAACGGATAGCTCTTACTAAGAATACACTAACGGATAGCTCTTACTAAGAATACACTAACGGATAGCTCTTACTAAGAATACACTAACGGATAGCTCTTACTAAGAATACACTAACGGATAGCTCTTACTAAGAATACACTAACGGATAGCTCTTACTAAGAATACACTAACGGATAGCTCTTACTAAGAATACACTAACGGATAGCTCTTACTAAGAATACACTAACGGATAGCTCTTACTAAGAATACACTAACGGATAGCTCTTACTAAGAATACACTAACGGATAGCTCTTACTAAGAATACACTAACGGATAGCTCTTACTAAGAATACACTAACGGATAGCTCTTACTAAGAATACACTAACGGATAGCTCTTACTAAGAATACACTAACGGATAGCTCTTACTAAGAATACACTAACGGATAGCTCTTACTAAGAATACACTAACGGATAGCTCTTACTAAGAATACACTAACGGATAGCTCTTACTAAGAATACACTAACGGATAGCTCTTACTAAGAATACACTAACGGATAGCTCTTACTAAGAATACACTAACGGATAGCTCTTACTAAGAATACACTAACGGATAGCTCTTACTAAGAATACACTAACGGATAGCTCTTACTAAGAATACACTAACGGATAGCTCTTACTAAGAATACACTAACGGATAGCTCTTACTAAGAATACACTAACGGATAGCTCTTACTAAGAATACACTAACGGATAGCTCTTACTAAGAATACACTAACGGATAGCTCTTACTAAGAATACACTAACGGATAGCTCTTACTAAGAATACACTAACGGATAGCTCTTACTAAGAATACACTAACGGATAGCTCTTACTAAGAATACACTAACGGATAGCTCTTACTAAGAATACACTAACGGATAGCTCTTACTAAGAATACACTAACGGATAGCTCTTACTAAGAATACACTAACGGATAGCTCTTACTAAGAATACACTAACGGATAGCTCTTACTAAGAATACACTAACGGATAGCTCTTACTAAGAATACACTAACGGATAGCTCTTACTAAGAATACACTAACGGATAGCTCTTACTAAGAATACACTAACGGATAGCTCTTACTAAGAATACACTAACGGATAGCTCTTACTAAGAATACACTAACGGATAGCTCTTACTAAGAATACACTAACGGATAGCTCTTACTAAGAATACACTAACGGATAGCTCTTACTAAGAATACACTAACGGATAGCTCTTACTAAGAATACACTAACGGATAGCTCTTACTAAGAATACACTAACGGATAGCTCTTACTAAGAATACACTAACGGATAGCTCTTACTAAGAATACACTAACGGATAGCTCTTACTAAGAATACACTAACGGATAGCTCTTACTAAGAATACACTAACGGATAGCTCTTACTAAGAATACACTAACGGATAGCTCTTACTAAGAATACACTAACGGATAGCTCTTACTAAGAATACACTAACGGATAGCTCTTACTAAGAATACACTAACGGATAGCTCTTACTAAGAATACACTAACGGATAGCTCTTACTAAGAATACACTAACGGATAGCTCTTACTAAGAATACACTAACGGATAGCTCTTACTAAGAATACACTAACGGATAGCTCTTACTAAGAATACACTAACGGATAGCTCTTACTAAGAATACACTAACGGATAGCTCTTACTAAGAATACACTAACGGATAGCTCTTACTAAGAATACACTAACGGATAGCTCTTACTAAGAATACACTAACGGATAGCTCTTACTAAGAATACACTAACGGATAGCTCTTACTAAGAATACACTAACGGATAGCTCTTACTAAGAATACACTAACGGATAGCTCTTACTAAGAATACACTAACGGATAGCTCTTACTAAGAATACACTAACGGATAGCTCTTACTAAGAATACACTAACGGATAGCTCTTACTAAGAATACACTAACGGATAGCTCTTACTAAGAATACACTAACGGATAGCTCTTACTAAGAATACACTAACGGATAGCTCTTACTAAGAATACACTAACGGATAGCTCTTACTAAGAATACACTAACGGATAGCTCTTACTAAGAATACACTAACGGATAGCTCTTACTAAGAATACACTAACGGATAGCTCTTACTAAGAATACACTAACGGATAGCTCTTACTAAGAATACACTAACGGATAGCTCTTACTAAGAATACACTAACGGATAGCTCTTACTAAGAATACACTAACGGATAGCTCTTACTAAGAATACACTAACGGATAGCTCTTACTAAGAATACACTAACGGATAGCTCTTACTAAGAATACACTAACGGATAGCTCTTACTAAGAATACACTAACGGATAGCTCTTACTAAGAATACACTAACGGATAGCTCTTACTAAGAATACACTAACGGATAGCTCTTACTAAGAATACACTAACGGATAGCTCTTACTAAGAATACACTAACGGATAGCTCTTACTAAGAATACACTAACGGATAGCTCTTACTAAGAATACACTAACGGATAGCTCTTACTAAGAATACACTAACGGATAGCTCTTACTAAGAATACACTAACGGATAGCTCTTACTAAGAATACACTAACGGATAGCTCTTACTAAGAATACACTAACGGATAGCTCTTACTAAGAATACACTAACGGATAGCTCTTACTAAGAATACACTAACGGATAGCTCTTACTAAGAATACACTAACGGATAGCTCTTACTAAGAATACACTAACGGATAGCTCTTACTAAGAATACACTAACGGATAGCTCTTACTAAGAATACACTAACGGATAGCTCTTACTAAGAATACACTAACGGATAGCTCTTACTAAGAATACACTAACGGATAGCTCTTACTAAGAATACACTAACGGATAGCTCTTACTAAGAATACACTAACGGATAGCTCTTACTAAGAATACACTAACGGATAGCTCTTACTAAGAATACACTAACGGATAGCTCTTACTAAGAATACACTAACGGATAGCTCTTACTAAGAATACACTAACGGATAGCTCTTACTAAGAATACACTAACGGATAGCTCTTACTAAGAATACACTAACGGATAGCTCTTACTAAGAATACACTAACGGATAGCTCTTACTAAGAATACACTAACGGATAGCTCTTACTAAGAATACACTAACGGATAGCTCTTACTAAGAATACACTAACGGATAGCTCTTACTAAGAATACACTAACGGATAGCTCTTACTAAGAATACACTAACGGATAGCTCTTACTAAGAATACACTAACGGATAGCTCTTACTAAGAATACACTAACGGATAGCTCTTACTAAGAATACACTAACGGATAGCTCTTACTAAGAATACACTAACGGATAGCTCTTACTAAGAATACACTAACGGATAGCTCTTACTAAGAATACACTAACGGATAGCTCTTACTAAGAATACACTAACGGATAGCTCTTACTAAGAATACACTAACGGATAGCTCTTACTAAGAATACACTAACGGATAGCTCTTACTAAGAATACACTAACGGATAGCTCTTACTAAGAATACACTAACGGATAGCTCTTACTAAGAATACACTAACGGATAGCTCTTACTAAGAATACACTAACGGATAGCTCTTACTAAGAATACACTAACGGATAGCTCTTACTAAGAATACACTAACGGATAGCTCTTACTAAGAATACACTAACGGATAGCTCTTACTAAGAATACACTAACGGATAGCTCTTACTAAGAATACACTAACGGATAGCTCTTACTAAGAATACACTAACGGATAGCTCTTACTAAGAATACACTAACGGATAGCTCTTACTAAGAATACACTAACGGATAGCTCTTACTAAGAATACACTAACGGATAGCTCTTACTAAGAATACACTAACGGATAGCTCTTACTAAGAATACACTAACGGATAGCTCTTACTAAGAATACACTAACGGATAGCTCTTACTAAGAATACACTAACGGATAGCTCTTACTAAGAATACACTAACGGATAGCTCTTACTAAGAATACACTAACGGATAGCTCTTACTAAGAATACACTAACGGATAGCTCTTACTAAGAATACACTAACGGATAGCTCTTACTAAGAATACACTAACGGATAGCTCTTACTAAGAATACACTAACGGATAGCTCTTACTAAGAATACACTAACGGATAGCTCTTACTAAGAATACACTAACGGATAGCTCTTACTAAGAATACACTAACGGATAGCTCTTACTAAGAATACACTAACGGATAGCTCTTACTAAGAATACACTAACGGATAGCTCTTACTAAGAATACACTAACGGATAGCTCTTACTAAGAATACACTAACGGATAGCTCTTACTAAGAATACACTAACGGATAGCTCTTACTAAGAATACACTAACGGATAGCTCTTACTAAGAATACACTAACGGATAGCTCTTACTAAGAATACACTAACGGATAGCTCTTACTAAGAATACACTAACGGATAGCTCTTACTAAGAATACACTAACGGATAGCTCTTACTAAGAATACACTAACGGATAGCTCTTACTAAGAATACACTAACGGATAGCTCTTACTAAGAATACACTAACGGATAGCTCTTACTAAGAATACACTAACGGATAGCTCTTACTAAGAATACACTAACGGATAGCTCTTACTAAGAATACACTAACGGATAGCTCTTACTAAGAATACACTAACGGATAGCTCTTACTAAGAATACACTAACGGATAGCTCTTACTAAGAATACACTAACGGATAGCTCTTACTAAGAATACACTAACGGATAGCTCTTACTAAGAATACACTAACGGATAGCTCTTACTAAGAATACACTAACGGATAGCTCTTACTAAGAATACACTAACGGATAGCTCTTACTAAGAATACACTAACGGATAGCTCTTACTAAGAATACACTAACGGATAGCTCTTACTAAGAATACACTAACGGATAGCTCTTACTAAGAATACACTAACGGATAGCTCTTACTAAGAATACACTAACGGATAGCTCTTACTAAGAATACACTAACGGATAGCTCTTACTAAGAATACACTAACGGATAGCTCTTACTAAGAATACACTAACGGATAGCTCTTACTAAGAATACACTAACGGATAGCTCTTACTAAGAATACACTAACGGATAGCTCTTACTAAGAATACACTAACGGATAGCTCTTACTAAGAATACACTAACGGATAGCTCTTACTAAGAATACACTAACGGATAGCTCTTACTAAGAATACACTAACGGATAGCTCTTACTAAGAATACACTAACGGATAGCTCTTACTAAGAATACACTAACGGATAGCTCTTACTAAGAATACACTAACGGATAGCTCTTACTAAGAATACACTAACGGATAGCTCTTACTAAGAATACACTAACGGATAGCTCTTACTAAGAATACACTAACGGATAGCTCTTACTAAGAATACACTAACGGATAGCTCTTACTAAGAATACACTAACGGATAGCTCTTACTAAGAATACACTAACGGATAGCTCTTACTAAGAATACACTAACGGATAGCTCTTACTAAGAATACACTAACGGATAGCTCTTACTAAGAATACACTAACGGATAGCTCTTACTAAGAATACACTAACGGATAGCTCTTACTAAGAATACACTAACGGATAGCTCTTACTAAGAATACACTAACGGATAGCTCTTACTAAGAATACACTAACGGATAGCTCTTACTAAGAATACACTAACGGATAGCTCTTACTAAGAATACACTAACGGATAGCTCTTACTAAGAATACACTAACGGATAGCTCTTACTAAGAATACACTAACGGATAGCTCTTACTAAGAATACACTAACGGATAGCTCTTACTAAGAATACACTAACGGATAGCTCTTACTAAGAATACACTAACGGATAGCTCTTACTAAGAATACACTAACGGATAGCTCTTACTAAGAATACACTAACGGATAGCTCTTACTAAGAATACACTAACGGATAGCTCTTACTAAGAATACACTAACGGATAGCTCTTACTAAGAATACACTAACGGATAGCTCTTACTAAGAATACACTAACGGATAGCTCTTACTAAGAATACACTAACGGATAGCTCTTACTAAGAATACACTAACGGATAGCTCTTACTAAGAATACACTAACGGATAGCTCTTACTAAGAATACACTAACGGATAGCTCTTACTAAGAATACACTAACGGATAGCTCTTACTAAGAATACACTAACGGATAGCTCTTACTAAGAATACACTAACGGATAGCTCTTACTAAGAATACACTAACGGATAGCTCTTACTAAGAATACACTAACGGATAGCTCTTACTAAGAATACACTAACGGATAGCTCTTACTAAGAATACACTAACGGATAGCTCTTACTAAGAATACACTAACGGATAGCTCTTACTAAGAATACACTAACGGATAGCTCTTACTAAGAATACACTAACGGATAGCTCTTACTAAGAATACACTAACGGATAGCTCTTACTAAGAATACACTAACGGATAGCTCTTACTAAGAATACACTAACGGATAGCTCTTACTAAGAATACACTAACGGATAGCTCTTACTAAGAATACACTAACGGATAGCTCTTACTAAGAATACACTAACGGATAGCTCTTACTAAGAATACACTAACGGATAGCTCTTACTAAGAATACACTAACGGATAGCTCTTACTAAGAATACACTAACGGATAGCTCTTACTAAGAATACACTAACGGATAGCTCTTACTAAGAATACACTAACGGATAGCTCTTACTAAGAATACACTAACGGATAGCTCTTACTAAGAATACACTAACGGATAGCTCTTACTAAGAATACACTAACGGATAGCTCTTACTAAGAATACACTAACGGATAGCTCTTACTAAGAATACACTAACGGATAGCTCTTACTAAGAATACACTAACGGATAGCTCTTACTAAGAATACACTAACGGATAGCTCTTACTAAGAATACACTAACGGATAGCTCTTACTAAGAATACACTAACGGATAGCTCTTACTAAGAATACACTAACGGATAGCTCTTACTAAGAATACACTAACGGATAGCTCTTACTAAGAATACACTAACGGATAGCTCTTACTAAGAATACACTAACGGATAGCTCTTACTAAGAATACACTAACGGATAGCTCTTACTAAGAATACACTAACGGATAGCTCTTACTAAGAATACACTAACGGATAGCTCTTACTAAGAATACACTAACGGATAGCTCTTACTAAGAATACACTAACGGATAGCTCTTACTAAGAATACACTAACGGATAGCTCTTACTAAGAATACACTAACGGATAGCTCTTACTAAGAATACACTAACGGATAGCTCTTACTAAGAATACACTAACGGATAGCTCTTACTAAGAATACACTAACGGATAGCTCTTACTAAGAATACACTAACGGATAGCTCTTACTAAGAATACACTAACGGATAGCTCTTACTAAGAATACACTAACGGATAGCTCTTACTAAGAATACACTAACGGATAGCTCTTACTAAGAATACACTAACGGATAGCTCTTACTAAGAATACACTAACGGATAGCTCTTACTAAGAATACACTAACGGATAGCTCTTACTAAGAATACACTAACGGATAGCTCTTACTAAGAATACACTAACGGATAGCTCTTACTAAGAATACACTAACGGATAGCTCTTACTAAGAATACACTAACGGATAGCTCTTACTAAGAATACACTAACGGATAGCTCTTACTAAGAATACACTAACGGATAGCTCTTACTAAGAATACACTAACGGATAGCTCTTACTAAGAATACACTAACGGATAGCTCTTACTAAGAATACACTAACGGATAGCTCTTACTAAGAATACACTAACGGATAGCTCTTACTAAGAATACACTAACGGATAGCTCTTACTAAGAATACACTAACGGATAGCTCTTACTAAGAATACACTAACGGATAGCTCTTACTAAGAATACACTAACGGATAGCTCTTACTAAGAATACACTAACGGATAGCTCTTACTAAGAATACACTAACGGATAGCTCTTACTAAGAATACACTAACGGATAGCTCTTACTAAGAATACACTAACGGATAGCTCTTACTAAGAATACACTAACGGATAGCTCTTACTAAGAATACACTAACGGATAGCTCTTACTAAGAATACACTAACGGATAGCTCTTACTAAGAATACACTAACGGATAGCTCTTACTAAGAATACACTAACGGATAGCTCTTACTAAGAATACACTAACGGATAGCTCTTACTAAGAATACACTAACGGATAGCTCTTACTAAGAATACACTAACGGATAGCTCTTACTAAGAATACACTAACGGATAGCTCTTACTAAGAATACACTAACGGATAGCTCTTACTAAGAATACACTAACGGATAGCTCTTACTAAGAATACACTAACGGATAGCTCTTACTAAGAATACACTAACGGATAGCTCTTACTAAGAATACACTAACGGATAGCTCTTACTAAGAATACACTAACGGATAGCTCTTACTAAGAATACACTAACGGATAGCTCTTACTAAGAATACACTAACGGATAGCTCTTACTAAGAATACACTAACGGATAGCTCTTACTAAGAATACACTAACGGATAGCTCTTACTAAGAATACACTAACGGATAGCTCTTACTAAGAATACACTAACGGATAGCTCTTACTAAGAATACACTAACGGATAGCTCTTACTAAGAATACACTAACGGATAGCTCTTACTAAGAATACACTAACGGATAGCTCTTACTAAGAATACACTAACGGATAGCTCTTACTAAGAATACACTAACGGATAGCTCTTACTAAGAATACACTAACGGATAGCTCTTACTAAGAATACACTAACGGATAGCTCTTACTAAGAATACACTAACGGATAGCTCTTACTAAGAATACACTAACGGATAGCTCTTACTAAGAATACACTAACGGATAGCTCTTACTAAGAATACACTAACGGATAGCTCTTACTAAGAATACACTAACGGATAGCTCTTACTAAGAATACACTAACGGATAGCTCTTACTAAGAATACACTAACGGATAGCTCTTACTAAGAATACACTAACGGATAGCTCTTACTAAGAATACACTAACGGATAGCTCTTACTAAGAATACACTAACGGATTGCTCTTACTAAGAATACACTAACGGATAGCTCTTACTAAGAATACACTAACGGATAGCTCTTACTAAGAATACACTAACGGATAGCTCTTACTAAGAATACACTAACGGATAGCTCTTACTAAGAATACACTAACGGATAGCTCTTACTAAGAATACACTAACGGATAGCTCTTACTAAGAATACACTACTAACGGATAGCTCTTACTAAGAATACACTAACGGATAGCTCTACTAAGACTACACTAACGGATAGCTCTTACTAAGAATACACTAACGATAGCTCATTACTAAGAATACACTAACGGATAGCTCTTACTAAGAATACACTAACGGATAGCTCTTACTAAGAATACACTAACGGATAGCTCTTACTAAGAATACACTAACGGATAGCTCTTACTAAGAATACACTAACGGATAGCTCTTACTAAGAATACACTAACGGATAGCTCTTACTAAGAATACACTAACGGATAGCTCTTACTAAGAATACACTAACGGATAGCTCTTACTAAGAATACACTAACGGATAGCTCTTACTAAGAATACACCTAACGGAGTAAGCTCTTACTAAGAATACTACTAACGGATAGCTCTTACTAAGAATACACTAACGGATAGCTCTTACTAAGAATACACTAACGGATAGCTCTTACTAAGAATACACTAACGGATAGCTCTTACTAAGAATACACTAACGGATAGCTCTTACTAAGAATACACTAACGGATAGCTCCTTACTAAGAATACACTAACGGATAGCTCTTACTAAGAATACACTAACGGATAGCTCTTACTAAGAATACACTAACGGATAGCTCTTACTAAGAATACACTAACGGATAGCTCTTACTAAGAATACACTAACGGAATAGCTCTTACTAAGAATACACTAACGGATAGCTCTTACTAAGAATACACTAACGGATAGCTCTTACTAGAATACACTAACGGATTGCTCTTACTAAGAATACACTAACGGATAGCTTTACTAAGAATACACTAACGATAGCTCTTACTAAGAATACACTAACGGATAGCTCTTACTAAGAATACACTAACGGATAGCTCTTACTAAGAATACACTAACGGATAGCTCTTACTAAGAATACACTAACGGATAGCTCTTACTAAGAATACACTAACGGATAGCTCTTACTAAGAATACACTAACGGATAGCTCTTACTAAGAATACACTAACGGATAGCTCTTACTAAGAATACACTAACGGATAGCTCTTACTAAGAATACACTAACGGATAGCTCTTACTAAGAATACACTAACGGATAGCTCTTACTAAGAATACACTAACGGATAGCTCTTACTAAGAATACACTAACGGATAGCTCTTACTAAGAATACACTAACGGATAGCTCTTACTAAGAATACACTAACGGATAGCTCTTACTAAGAATACACTAACGGATAGCTCTTACTAAGAATACACTAACGGATAGCTCTTACTAAGAATACACTAACGGATAGCTCTTACTAAGAATACACTAACGGATAGCTCTTACTAAGAATACACTAACGGATAGCTCTTACTAAGAATACACTAACGGATAGCTCTTACTAAGAATACACTAACGGATAGCTCTTACTAAGAATACACTAACGGATAGCTCTTACTAAGAATACACTAACGGATAGCTCTTACTAAGAATACACTAACGGATAGCTCTTACTAAGAATACACTAACGGATAGCTCTTACTAAGAATACACTAACGGATAGCTCTTACTAAGAATACACTAACGGATAGCTCTTACTAAGAATACACTAACGGATAGCTCTTACTAAGAATACACTAACGGATAGCTCTTACTAAGAATACACTAACGGATAGCTCTTACTAAGAATACACTAACGGATAGCTCTTACTAAGAATACACTAACGGATAGCTCTTACTAAGAATACACTAACGGATAGCTCTTACTAAGAATACACTAACGGATAGCTCTTACTAAGAATACACTAACGGATAGCTCTTACTAAGAATACACTAACGGATAGCTCTTACTAAGAATACACTAACGGATAGCTCTTACTAAGAATACACTAACGGATAGCTCTTACTAAGAATACACTAACGGATAGCTCTTACTAAGAATACACTAACGGATAGCTCTTACTAAGAATACACTAACGGATAGCTCTTACTAAGAATACACTAACGGATAGCTCTTACTAAGAATACACTAACGGATAGCTCTTACTAAGAATACACTAACGGATAGCTCTTACTAAGAATACACTAACGGATAGCTCTTACTAAGAATACACTAACGGATAGCTCTTACTAAGAATACACTAACGGATAGCTCTTACTAAGAATACACTAACGGATAGCTCTTACTAAGAATACACTAACGGATAGCTCTTACTAAGAATACACTAACGGATAGCTCTTACTAAGAATACACTAACGGATAGCTCTTACTAAGAATACACTAACGGATAGCTCTTACTAAGAATACACTAACGGATAGCTCTTACTAAGAATACACTAACGGATAGCTCTTACTAAGAATACACTAACGGATAGCTCTTACTAAGAATACACTAACGGATAGCTCTTACTAAGAATACACTAACGGATAGCTCTTACTAAGAATACACTAACGGATAGCTCTTACTAAGAATACACTAACGGATAGCTCTTACTAAGAATACACTAACGGATAGCTCTTACTAAGAATACACTAACGGATAGCTCTTACTAAGAATACACTAACGGATAGCTCTTACTAAGAATACACTAACGGATAGCTCTTACTAAGAATACACTAACGGATAGCTCTTACTAAGAATACACTAACGGATAGCTCTTACTAAGAATACACTAACGGATAGCTCTTACTAAGAATACACTAACGGATAGCTCTTACTAAGAATACACTAACGGATAGCTCTTACTAAGAATACACTAACGGATAGCTCTTACTAAGAATACACTAACGGATAGCTCTTACTAAGAATACACTAACGGATAGCTCTTACTAAGAATACACTAACGGATAGCTCTTACTAAGAATACACTAACGGATAGCTCTTACTAAGAATACACTAACGGATAGCTCTTACTAAGAATACACTAACGGATAGCTCTTACTAAGAATACACTAACGGATAGCTCTTACTAAGAATACACTAACGGATAGCTCTTACTAAGAATACACTAACGGATAGCTCTTACTAAGAATACACTAACGGATAGCTCTTACTAAGAATACACTAACGGATAGCTCTTACTAAGAATACACTAACGGATAGCTCTTACTAAGAATACACTAACGGATAGCTCTTACTAAGAATACACTAACGGATAGCTCTTACTAAGAATACACTAACGGATAGCTCTTACTAAGAATACACTAACGGATAGCTCTTACTAAGAATACACTAACGGATAGCTCTTACTAAGAATACACTAACGGATAGCTCTTACTAAGAATACACTAACGGATAGCTCTTACTAAGAATACACTAACGGATAGCTCTTACTAAGAATACACTAACGGATAGCTCTTACTAAGAATACACTAACGGATAGCTCTTACTAAGAATACACTAACGGATAGCTCTTACTAAGAATACACTAACGGATAGCTCTTACTAAGAATACACTAACGGATAGCTCTTACTAAGAATACACTAACGGATAGCTCTTACTAAGAATACACTAACGGATAGCTCTTACTAAGAATACACTAACGGATAGCTCTTACTAAGAATACACTAACGGATAGCTCTTACTAAGAATACACTAACGGATAGCTCTTACTAAGAATACACTAACGGATAGCTCTTACTAAGAATACACTAACGGATAGCTCTTACTAAGAATACACTAACGGATAGCTCTTACTAAGAATACACTAACGGATAGCTCTTACTAAGAATACACTAACGGATAGCTCTTACTAAGAATACACTAACGGATAGCTCTTACTAAGAATACACTAACGGATAGCTCTTACTAAGAATACACTAACGGATAGCTCTTACTAAGAATACACTAACGGATAGCTCTTACTAAGAATACACTAACGGATAGCTCTTACTAAGAATACACTAACGGATAGCTCTTACTAAGAATACACTAACGGATAGCTCTTACTAAGAATACACTAACGGATAGCTCTTACTAAGAATACACTAACGGATAGCTCTTACTAAGAATACACTAACGGATAGCTCTTACTAAGAATACACTAACGGATAGCTCTTACTAAGAATACACTAACGGATAGCTCTTACTAAGAATACACTAACGGATAGCTCTTACTAAGAATACACTAACGGATAGCTCTTACTAAGAATACACTAACGGATAGCTCTTACTAAGAATACACTAACGGATAGCTCTTACTAAGAATACACTAACGGATAGCTCTTACTAAGAATACACTAACGGATAGCTCTTACTAAGAATACACTAACGGATAGCTCTTACTAAGAATACACTAACGGATAGCTCTTACTAAGAATACACTAACGGATAGCTCTTACTAAGAATACACTAACGGATAGCTCTTACTAAGAATACACTAACGGATAGCTCTTACTAAGAATACACTAACGGATAGCTCTTACTAAGAATACACTAACGGATAGCTCTTACTAAGAATACACTAACGGATAGCTCTTACTAAGAATACACTAACGGATAGCTCTTACTAAGAATACACTAACGGATAGCTCTTACTAAGAATACACTAACGGATAGCTCTTACTAAGAATACACTAACGGATAGCTCTTACTAAGAATACACTAACGGATAGCTCTTACTAAGAATACACTAACGGATAGCTCTTACTAAGAATACACTAACGGATAGCTCTTACTAAGAATACACTAACGGATAGCTCTTACTAAGAATACACTAACGGATAGCTCTTACTAAGAATACACTAACGGATAGCTCTTACTAAGAATACACTAACGGATAGCTTCTTACTAAGAATACACTAACGGATAGCTCTTACTAAGAATACACTAACGGATAGCTCTTACTAAGAATACACTAACGGATAGCTCTTACTAAGAATACACTAACGGATAGCTCTTACTAAGAATACACTAACGGATAGCTCTTACTAAGAATACACTAACGGATAGCTCTTACTAAGAATACACTAACGGATAGCTCTTACTAAGAATACACTAACGGATAGCTCTTACTAAGAATACACTAACGGATAGCTCTTACTAAGAATACACTAACGGATAGCTCTTACTAAGAATACACTAACGATAGCTCTTACTAAGAATACACTAACGGATAGCTCTTACTAAGAATACACTAACGGATAGCTCTTACTAAGAATACACTAACGGATAGCTCTTACTAAGAATACACTAACGGATAGCTCTTACTAAGAATACACTAACGGATAGCTCTTACTAAGAATACACTAACGGATAGCTCTTACTAAGAATACACTAACGGATAGCTCTTACTAAGAATACACTAACGGATAGCTCTTACTAAGAATACACTAACGGATAGCTCTACTAAGAAACACTAACGATAGCTCTTACTAAGAATACACTAACGGATAGCTCTTACTAAGAATACACTAACGGATAGCTCTTACTAAGAATACACTAACGGATAGCTCTTACTAAGAATACACTAACGGATAGCTCTTACTAAGAATACACTAACGGATAGCTCTTACTAAGAATACACTAACGGATAGCTCTTACTAAGAATACACTAACGGATAGCTCTTACTAAGAATACACTAACGGATAGCTCTTACTAGAATACACTAACGGATAGCTCTTACTAGAATACACTAACGGATAGCTCTTACTAAGAATACACTAACGGATAGCTCTTACTAAGAATCACTAACGGATAGCTCTACTAAGAATACACTAACGGATAGCTCTTACTAAGAATACACTAACGGATAGCTCTTACTAAGAATACACTAACGGATAGCTCTTACTAAGAATACACTAACGGATAGCTCTTACTAAGAATACACTAACGGATAGCTCTTACTAAGAATACACTAACGGATAGCTCTTACTAGAATACACTAACGGATAGCTCTTACTAAGAATACACTAACGGATAGCTCTTACTAAGAATACACTAACGGATAGCTTCTTACTAAGAATACACTAACGATAGCTCTTACTAAGAATACACTAACGGATAGCTCTTACTAAGAATACACTAACGGATAGCTCTTACTAAGAATACACTAACGGATAGCTCTTACTAAGAATACACTAACGGATAGCTCTACTAAGATACACTACGGATAGCTCTTACTAAGAATACACTAACGGATAGCTCTTACTAAGATACACTAACGGATAGCTCTTACAAGAATACACTAACGGATAGCTCTTACTAAGAATACACTAACGGATAGCTCTTACTAAGAATACACTAACGGATAGCTCTTACTAAGAATACACTAACGGATAGCTCTTACTAAGAATACACTAACGATAGCTCTCTTACTAAGAATACACTAACGGATAGCTCTTACTAAGAATACATAACGATAGCTCTTACTAAGAATACACTAACGATAGCTCTTACTAAGAATACACTAACGGATAGCTCTTACTAAGAATCTACACTAACGGATAGCTCTTACTAAGAATACACTAACGGATAGCTCTTACTAAGAATACACTAACGGATAGCTCTTACTAAGAATACACTAACGGATAGCTCTTACTAAGAATACACTAACGGATAGCTCTTACTAAGAATACACTAACGGATAGCTCTTACTAGAATACACTAACGGATAGCTCTTACTAAGAATACACTAACGGATAGCTCTTACTAAGAATACACTAACGGATAGCTCTTACTAAGAATACACTAACGGATAGCTCTTACTAAGAATACACTAACGGATAGCTCTTACTAAGAATACACTAACGGATAGCTCTTACTAAGAATACACTAACGGATAGCTCTTACTAAGAATACACTAACGGATAGCTCTTACTAAGAATACACTAACGGATTAGCTCTTACTAAGAATACACTAACGGATAGCTCTTACATAAGAATACACTAAAAGGATAGCTCTTACTAAGAATACACTAACGGATAGCTCTTACTAAGAATACACTAACGGATAGCTCTTACTAAGAATACACTAACGGATAGCTCTTACTAAGAATACACTAACGGATAGCTCTTACTAAGAATACACTAACGGATAGCTCTTCTTACTAAGAATACACTACGGATAGCTCTTACTAAGAATACACTAACGGATAGCTCTTACTAAGAATACACTAACGGATAGCTCTTACTAAGATACACTACGGATAGCTCTTACTAAGAATACACTAACGGATAGCTCTTACTAAGAATACACTAACGGATAGCTCTTACTAAGAATACACTAACGGATAGCTCTTACTAAAATACACTAACGGATAGCTCTTACTAAGAATACACTACGGATAGCTCTTACTAAGAATACACTAACGGATAGCTTACTATACCTACCTTAAGAATACACTAACGGAATAGCTCTTACTAAGATCACTAACGGATGCTCTTACTAAGAAATACACTAACGGATAGCTCTTACTAAGAATACACTAACGGATAGCTCTTACTAAAGAATACACTAACGGATAGCTCTTACTAAGAATACACTAACGGATAGCTCTTACTAAGAATACACTAACGGATAGCTCTTACTAAGAATACACTAACGGATAGCTCTCTACTAAGAATAAGCACTAACGGATAGCTCTTACTAAGAATACACTAACGGATAGCTCTTACTAAGAAATACACTAACGGATAGCTCTTACTAAGAATACACTAACGGATAGCTCTTACTAAGAATACACTAACGGATAGCTCTTACTAAGAATACACTAACGGATAGCTCTTACTAAGAATACACTAACGGATAGCTCTTACTAAGAATACACTAACGGATAGCTCTTACTAAGAATACACTAACGGATAGCTCTTACTAAGAATACACTAACGGATAGCTCTTACTAAGAATACACTAACGGATAGCTCTTACTAAGAATACACTAACGGATAGCTCTTACTAAGAATACACTAACGGATAGCTCTTACTAAGAATACACTAACGGATAGCTCTTACTAAGAATACACTAACGGATAGCTCTTACTAAGAATACACTAACGGATAGCTCTTACTAAGAATACACTAACGGATAGCTCTTACTAAGAATACACTAACGGATAGCTCTTACTAAGAATACACTAACGGATAGCTCTTACTAAGAATACACTAACGGATAGCTCTTACTAAGAATACACTAACGGATAGCTCTTACTAAGAATACACTAACGGATAGCTCTTACTAAAATACACTAACGGATAGCTCTTACTAAGAATACACTAACGGATAGCTCTTACTAAGAATACACTAACGGATAGCTCTTACTAAGAATACACTAACGGATAGCTCTTACTAAGAATACACTAACGGATAGCTCTTACTAAGAATACACTAACGGATAGCTCTTACTAAGAATACACTAACGGATAGCTCTTACTAAGAATACACTAACGGATAGCTCTTACTAAGAATACACTAACGGATAGCTCTTACTAAGAATACACTAACGGATAGCTCTTACTAAGAATACACTAACGGATAGCTCTTACTAAGAATACACTAACGGATAGCTCTTACTAAGAATACACTAACGGATAGCTCTTACTAAGAATACACTAACGGATAGCTCTTACTAAGAATACACTAACGGATAGCTCTTACTAAGAATACACTAACGGATAGCTCTTACTAAGAATACACTAACGGATAGCTCTTACTAAGAATACACTAACGGATAGCTCTTACTAAGAATACACTAACGGATAGCTCTTACTAAGAATACACTAACGGATAGCTCTTACTAAGAATACACTAACGGATAGCTCTTACTAAGAATACACTAACGGATAGCTCTTACTAAGAATACACTAACGGATAGCTCTTACTAAGAATACACTAACGGATAGCTCTTACTAAGAATACACTAACGGATAGCTCTTACTAAGAATACACTAACGGATAGCTCTTACTAAGAATACACTAACGGATAGCTCTTACTAAGAATACACTAACGGATAGCTCTTACTAAGAATACACTAACGGATAGCTCTTACTAAGAATACACTAACGGATAGCTCTTACTAAGAATACACTAACGGATAGCTCTTACTAAGAATACACTAACGGATAGCTCTTACTAAGAATACACTAACGGATAGCTCTTACTAAGAATACACTAACGGATAGCTCTTACTAAGAATACACTAACGGATAGCTCTTACTAAGAATACACTAACGGATAGCTCTTACTAAGAATACACTAACGGATAGCTCTTACTAAGAATACACTAACGGATAGCTCTTACTAAGAATACACTAACGGATAGCTCTTACTAAGAATACACTAACGGATAGCTCTTACTAAGAATACACTAACGGATAGCTCTTACTAAGAATACACTAACGGATAGCTCTTACTAAGAATACACTAACGGATAGCTCTTACTAAGAATACACTAACGGATAGCTCTTACTAAGAATACACTAACGGATAGCTCTTACTAAGAATACACTAACGGATAGCTCTTACTAAGAATACACTAACGGATAGCTCTTACTAAGAATACACTAACGGATAGCTCTTACTAAGAATACACTAACGGATAGCTCTTACTAAGAATACACTAACGGATAGCTCTTACTAAGAATACACTAACGGATAGCTCTTACTAAGAATACACTAACGGATAGCTCTTACTAAGAATACACTAACGGATAGCTCTTACTAAGAATACACTAACGGATAGCTCTTACTAAGAATACACTAACGGATAGCTCTTACTAAGAATACACTAACGGATAGCTCTTACTAAGAATACACTAACGGATAGCTCTTACTAAGAATACACTAACGGATAGCTCTTACTAAGAATACACTAACGGATAGCTCTTACTAAGAATACACTAACGGATAGCTCTTACTAAGAATACACTAACGGATAGCTCTTACTAAGAATACACTAACGGATAGCTCTTACTAAGAATACACTAACGGATAGCTCTTACTAAGAATACACTAACGGATAGCTCTTACTAAGAATACACTAACGGATAGCTCTTACTAAGAATACACTAACGGATAGCTCTTACTAAGAATACACTAACGGATAGCTCTTACTAAGAATACACTAACGGATAGCTCTTACTAAGAATACACTAACGGATAGCTCTTACTAAGAATACACTAACGGATAGCTCTTACTAAGAATACACTAACGGATAGCTCTTACTAAGAATACACTAACGGATAGCTCTTACTAAGAATACACTAACGGATAGCTCTTACTAAGAATACACTAACGGATAGCTCTTACTAAGAATACACTAACGGATAGCTCTTACTAAGAATACACTAACGGATAGCTCTTACTAAGAATACACTAACGGATAGCTCTTACTAAGAATACACTAACGGATAGCTCTTACTAAGAATACACTAACGGATAGCTCTTACTAAGAATACACTAACGGATAGCTCTTACTAAGAATACACTAACGGATAGCTCTTACTAAGAATACACTAACGGATAGCTCTTACTAAGAATACACTAACGGATAGCTCTTACTAAGAATACACTAACGGATAGCTCTTACTAAGAATACACTAACGGATAGCTCTTACTAAGAATACACTAACGGATAGCTCTTACTAAGAATACACTAACGGATAGCTCTTACTAAGAATACACTAACGGATAGCTCTTACTAAGAATACACTAACGGATAGCTCTTACTAAGAATACACTAACGGATAGCTCTTACTAAGAATACACTAACGGATAGCTCTTACTAAGAATACACTAACGGATAGCTCTTACTAAGAATACACTAACGGATAGCTCTTACTAAGAATACACTAACGGATAGCTCTTACTAAGAATACACTAACGGATAGCTCTTACTAAGAATACACTAACGGATAGCTCTTACTAAGAATACACTAACGGATAGCTCTTACTAAGAATACACTAACGGATAGCTCTTACTAAGAATACACTAACGGATAGCTCTTACTAAGAATACACTAACGGATAGCTCTTACTAAGAATACACTAACGGATAGCTCTTACTAAGAATACACTAACGGATAGCTCTTACTAAGAATACACTAACGGATAGCTCTTACTAAGAATACACTAACGGATAGCTCTTACTAAGAATACACTAACGGATAGCTCTTACTAAGAATACACTAACGGATAGCTCTTACTAAGAATACACTAACGGATAGCTCTTACTAAGAATACACTAACGGATAGCTCTTACTAAGAATACACTAACGGATAGCTCTTACTAAGAATACACTAACGGATAGCTCTTACTAAGAATACACTAACGGATAGCTCTTACTAAGAATACACTAACGGATAGCTCTTACTAAGAATACACTAACGGATAGCTCTTACTAAGAATACACTAACGGATAGCTCTTACTAAGAATACACTAACGGATAGCTCTTACTAAGAATACACTAACGGATAGCTCTTACTAAGAATACACTAACGGATAGCTCTTCTAAGAATACACTAACGGATAGCTCTTACTAAGAATACACTAACGGATAGCTCTTACTAAGAATACACTAACGGATAGCTCTTACTAAGAATACACTAACGGATAGCTCTTACTAAGAATACACTAACGGATAGCTCTTACTAAGAATACACTAACGGATAGCTCTTACTAAGAATACACTAACGGATAGCTCTTACTAAGAATACACTAACGGATAGCTCTTACTAAGAATACACTAACGGATAGCTCTTACTAAGAATACACTAACGGATAGCTCTTACTAAGAATACACTAACGGATAGCTCTTACTAAGAATACACTAACGGATAGCTCTTACTAAGAATACACTAACGGATAGCTCTTACTAAGAATACACTAACGGATAGCTCTTACTAAGAATACACTAACGGATAGCTCTTACTAAGAATACACTAACGGATAGCTCTTACTAAGAATACACTAACGGATAGCTCTTACTAAGAATACACTAACGGATAGCTCTTACTAAGAATACACTAACGGATAGCTCTTACTAAGAATACACTAACGGATAGCTCTTACTAAGAATACACTAACGGATAGCTCTTACTAAGAATACACTAACGGATAGCTCTTACTAAGAATACACTAACGGATAGCTCTTACTAAAGAATACACTAACGGATAGCTCTTACTAAGAATACACTAACGGATAGCTCTTACTAAGAATACACTAACGGATAGCTCTTACTAAGAATACACTAACGGATAGCTCTTACTAAGAATACACTAACGGATAGCTCTTACTAAGAATACACTAACGGATAGCTCTTACTAAGAATACACTAACGGATAGCTCTTACTAAGAATACACTAACGGATAGCTCTTACTAAGAATACACTAACGGATAGCTCTTACTAAGAATACACTAACGGATAGCTCTTACTAAGAATACACTAACGGATAGCTCTTACTAAGAATACACTAACGGATAGCTCTTACTAAGAATACACTAACGGATAGCTCTTACTAAGAATACACTAACGGATAGCTCTTACTAAGAATACACTAACGGATAGCTCTTACTAAGAATACACTAACGGATAGCTCTTACTAAGAATACACTAACGGATAGCTCTTACTAAGAATACACTAACGGATAGCTCTTACTAAGAATACACTAACGGATAGCTCTTACTAAGAATACACTAACGGATAGCTCTTACTAAGAATACACTAACGGATAGCTCTTACTAAGAATACACTAACGGATAGCTCTTACTAAGAATACACTAACGGATAGCTCTTACTAAGAATACACTAACGGATAGCTCTTACTAAGAATACACTAACGGATAGCTCTTACTAAGAATACACTAACGGATAGCTCTTACTAAGAATACACTAACGGATAGCTCTTACTAAGAATACACTAACGGATAGCTCTTACTAAGAATACACTAACGGATAGCTCTTACTAAGAATACACTAACGGATAGCTCTTACTAAGAATACACTAACGGATAGCTCTTACTAAGAATACACTAACGGATAGCTCTTACTAAGAATACACTAACGGATAGCTCTTACTAAGAATACACTAACGGATAGCTCTTACTAAGAATACACTAACGGATAGCTCTTACTAAGAATACACTAACGGATAGCTCTTACTAAGAATACACTAACGGATAGCTCTTACTAAGAATACACTAACGGATAGCTCTTACTAAGAATACACTAACGGATAGCTCTTACTAAGAATACACTAACGGATAGCTCTTACTAAGAATACACTAACGGATAGCTCTTACTAAGAATACACTAACGGATAGCTCTTACTAAGAATACACTAACGGATAGCTCTTACTAAGAATACACTAACGGATAGCTCTTACTAAGAATACACTAACGGATAGCTCTTACTAAGAATACACTAACGGATAGCTCTTACTAAGAATACACTAACGGATAGCTCTTACTAAGAATACACTAACGGATAGCTCTTACTAAGAATACACTAACGGATAGCTCTTACTAAGAATACACTAACGGATAGCTCTTACTAAGAATACACTAACGGATAGCTCTTACTAAGAATACACTAACGGATAGCTCTTACTAAGAATACACTAACGGATAGCTCTTACTAAGAATACACTAACGGATAGCTCTTACTAAGAATACACTAACGGATAGCTCTTACTAAGAATACACTAACGGATAGCTCTTACTAAGAATACACTAACGGATAGCTCTTACTAAGAATACACTAACGGATAGCTCTTACTAAGAATACACTAACGGATAGCTCTTACTAAGAATACACTAACGGATAGCTCTTACTAAGAATACACTAACGGATAGCTCTTACTAAGAATACACTAACGGATAGCTCTTACTAAGAATACACTAACGGATAGCTCTTACTAAGAATACACTAACGGATAGCTCTTACTAAGAATACACTAACGGATAGCTCTTACTAAGAATACACTAACGGATAGCTCTTACTAAGAATACACTAACGGATAGCTCTTACTAAGAATACACTAACGGATAGCTCTTACTAAGAATACACTAACGGATAGCTCTTACTAAGAATACACTAACGGATAGCTCTTACTAAGAATACACTAACGGATAGCTCTTACTAAGAATACACTAACGGATAGCTCTTACTAAGAATACACTAACGGATAGCTCTTACTAAGAATACACTAACGGATAGCTCTTACTAAGAATACACTAACGGATAGCTCTTACTAAGAATACACTAACGGATAGCTCTTACTAAGAATACACTAACGGATAGCTCTTACTAAGAATACACTAACGGATAGCTCTTACTAAGAATACACTAACGGATAGCTCTTACTAAGAATACACTAACGGATAGCTCTTACTAAGAATACACTAACGGATAGCTCTTACTAAGAATACACTAACGGATAGCTCTTACTAAGAATACACTAACGGATAGCTCTTACTAAGAATACACTAACGGATAGCTCTTACTAAGAATACACTAACGGATAGCTCTTACTAAGAATACACTAACGGATAGCTCTTACTAAGAATACACTAACGGATAGCTCTTACTAAGAATACACTAACGGATAGCTCTTACTAAGAATACACTAACGGATAGCTCTTACTAAGAATACACTAACGGATAGCTCTTACTAAGAATACACTAACGGATAGCTCTTACTAAGAATACACTAACGGATAGCTCTTACTAAGAATACACTAACGGATAGCTCTTACTAAGAATACACTAACGGATAGCTCTTACTAAGAATACACTAACGGATAGCTCTTACTAAGAATACACTAACGGATAGCTCTTACTAAGAATACACTAACGGATAGCTCTTACTAAGAATACACTAACGGATAGCTCTTACTAAGAATACACTAACGGATAGCTCTTACTAAGAATACACTAACGGATAGCTCTTACTAAGAATACACTAACGGATAGCTCTTACTAAGAATACACTAACGGATAGCTCTTACTAAGAATACACTAACGGATAGCTCTTACTAAGAATACACTAACGGATAGCTCTTACTAAGAATACACTAACGGATAGCTCTTACTAAGAATACACTAACGGATAGCTCTTACTAAGAATACACTAACGGATAGCTCTTACTAAGAATACACTAACGGATAGCTCTTACTAAGAATACACTAACGGATAGCTCTTACTAAGAATACACTAACGGATAGCTCTTACTAAGAATACACTAACGGATAGCTCTTACTAAGAATACACTAACGGATAGCTCTTACTAAGAATACACTAACGGATAGCTCTTACTAAGAATACACTAACGGATAGCTCTTACTAAGAATACACTAACGGATAGCTCTTACTAAGAATACACTAACGGATAGCTCTTACTAAGAATACACTAACGGATAGCTCTTACTAAGAATACACTAACGGATAGCTCTTACTAAGAATACACTAACGGATAGCTCTTACTAAGAATACACTAACGGATAGCTCTTACTAAGAATACACTAACGGATAGCTCTTACTAAGAATACACTAACGGATAGCTCTTACTAAGAATACACTAACGGATAGCTCTTACTAAGAATACACTAACGGATAGCTCTTACTAAGAATACACTAACGGATAGCTCTTACTAAGAATACACTAACGGATAGCTCTTACTAAGAATACACTAACGGATAGCTCTTACTAAGAATACACTAACGGATAGCTCTTACTAAGAATACACTAACGGATAGCTCTTACTAAGAATACACTAACGGATAGCTCTTACTAAGAATACACTAACGGATAGCTCTTACTAAGAATACACTAACGGATAGCTCTTACTAAGAATACACTAACGGATAGCTCTTACTAAGAATACACTAACGGATAGCTCTTACTAAGAATACACTAACGGATAGCTCTTACTAAGAATACACTAACGGATAGCTCTTACTAAGAATACACTAACGGATAGCTCTTACTAAGAATACACTAACGGATAGCTCTTACTAAGAATACACTAACGGATAGCTCTTACTAAGAATACACTAACGGATAGCTCTTACTAAGAATACACTAACGGATAGCTCTTACTAAGAATACACTAACGGATAGCTCTTACTAAGAATACACTAACGGATAGCTCTTACTAAGAATACACTAACGGATAGCTCTTACTAAGAATACACTAACGGATAGCTCTTACTAAGAATACACTAACGGATAGCTCTTACTAAGAATACACTAACGGATAGCTCTTACTAAGAATACACTAACGGATAGCTCTTACTAAGAATACACTAACGGATAGCTCTTACTAAGAATACACTAACGGATAGCTCTTACTAAGAATACACTAACGGATAGCTCTTACTAAGAATACACTAACGGATAGCTCTTACTAAGAATACACTAACGGATAGCTCTTACTAAGAATACACTAACGGATAGCTCTTACTAAGAATACACTAACGGATAGCTCTTACTAAGAATACACTAACGGATAGCTCTTACTAAGAATACACTAACGGATAGCTCTTACTAAGAATACACTAACGGATAGCTCTTACTAAGAATACACTAACGGATAGCTCTTACTAAGAATACACTAACGGATAGCTCTTACTAAGAATACACTAACGGATAGCTCTTACTAAGAATACACTAACGGATAGCTCTTACTAAGAATACACTAACGGATAGCTCTTACTAAGAATACACTAACGGATAGCTCTTACTAAGAATACACTAACGGATAGCTCTTACTAAGAATACACTAACGGATAGCTCTTACTAAGAATACACTAACGGATAGCTCTTACTAAGAATACACTAACGGATAGCTCTTACTAAGAATACACTAACGGATAGCTCTTACTAAGAATACACTAACGGATAGCTCTTACTAAGAATACACTAACGGATAGCTCTTACTAAGAATACACTAACGGATAGCTCTTACTAAGAATACACTAACGGATAGCTCTTACTAAGAATACACTAACGGATAGCTCTTACTAAGAATACACTAACGGATAGCTCTTACTAAGAATACACTAACGGATAGCTCTTACTAAGAATACACTAACGGATAGCTCTTACTAAGAATACACTAACGGATAGCTCTTACTAAGAATACACTAACGGATAGCTCTTACTAAGAATACACTAACGGATAGCTCTTACTAAGAATACACTAACGGATAGCTCTTACTAAGAATACACTAACGGATAGCTCTTACTAAGAATACACTAACGGATAGCTCTTACTAAGAATACACTAACGGATAGCTCTTACTAAGAATACACTAACGGATAGCTCTTACTAAGAATACACTAACGGATAGCTCTTACTAAGAATACACTAACGGATAGCTCTTACTAAGAATACACTAACGGATAGCTCTTACTAAGAATACACTAACGGATAGCTCTTACTAAGAATACACTAACGGATAGCTCTTACTAAGAATACACTAACGGATAGCTCTTACTAAGAATACACTAACGGATAGCTCTTACTAAGAATACACTAACGGATAGCTCTTACTAAGAATACACTAACGGATAGCTCTTACTAAGAATACACTAACGGATAGCTCTTACTAAGAATACACTAACGGATAGCTCTTACTAAGAATACACTAACGGATAGCTCTTACTAAGAATACACTAACGGATAGCTCTTACTAAGAATACACTAACGGATAGCTCTTACTAAGAATACACTAACGGATAGCTCTTACTAAGAATACACTAACGGATAGCTCTTACTAAGAATACACTAACGGATAGCTCTTACTAAGAATACACTAACGGATAGCTCTTACTAAGAATACACTAACGGATAGCTCTTACTAAGAATACACTAACGGATAGCTCTTACTAAGAATACACTAACGGATAGCTCTTACTAAGAATACACTAACGGATAGCTCTTACTAAGAATACACTAACGGATAGCTCTTACTAAGAATACACTAACGGATAGCTCTTACTAAGAATACACTAACGGATAGCTCTTACTAAGAATACACTAACGGATAGCTCTTACTAAGAATACACAGGGTTAAGGGTTAAGGGTTAAGGGTTAGGGGTTAAGGGTTAGGGGTTAGGGGTAGGGGTTAGGGGTTAGGGGTTAGGGGTTAGGGGTTAGGGGTTAGGGGTTAGGGGTTAGGGGTTAGGGGTTAGGGGTTAGGGGTTAGGGGTTAGGGGTTAGGGGTTAGGGGTTAGGGTTAGGGTTAGGTTAAGAATACACTAACGGATAGCTCTTACTAAGAATACACTAACGGATAGCTCTTACTAAGAATACACTAACGGATAGCTCTTACTAAGAATACACTAACGGATAGCTCTTACTAAGAATACACTAACGGATAGCTCTTACTAAGAATACACTAACGGATAGCTCTTACTAAGAATACACTAACGGATAGCTCTTACTAAGAATACACTAACGGATAGCTCTTACTAAGAATACACTAACGGATAGCTCTTACTAAGAATACACTAACGGATAGCTCTTACTAAGAATACACTAACGGATAGCTCTTACTAAGAATACACTAACGGATAGCTCTTACTAAGAATACACTAACGGATAGCTCTTACTAAGAATACACTAACGGATAGCTCTTACTAAGAATACACTAACGGATAGCTCTTACTAAGAATACACTAACGGATAGCTCTTACTAAGAATACACTAACGGATAGCTCTTACTAAGAATACACTAACGGATAGCTCTTACTAAGAATACACTAACGGATAGCTCTTACTAAGAATACACTAACGGATAGCTCTTACTAAGAATACACTAACGGATAGCTCTTACTAAGAATACACTAACGGATAGCTCTTACTAAGAATACACTAACGGATAGCTCTTACTAAGAATACACTAACGGATAGCTCTTACTAAGAATACACTAACGGATAGCTCTTACTAAGAATACACTAACGGATAGCTCTTACTAAGAATACACTAACGGATAGCTCTTACTAAGAATACACTAACGGATAGCTCTTACTAAGAATACACTAACGGATAGCTCTTACTAAGAATACACTAACGGATAGCTCTTACTAAGAATACACTAACGGATAGCTCTTACTAAGAATACACTAACGGATAGCTCTTACTAAGAATACACTAACGGATAGCTCTTACTAAGAATACACTAACGGATAGCTCTTACTAAGAATACACTAACGGATAGCTCTTACTAAGAATACACTAACGGATAGCTCTTACTAAGAATACACTAACGGATAGCTCTTACTAAGAATACACTAACGGATAGCTCTTACTAAGAATACACTAACGGATAGCTCTTACTAAGAATACACTAACGGATAGCTCTTACTAAGAATACACTAACGGATAGCTCTTACTAAGAATACACTAACGGATAGCTCTTACTAAGAATACACTAACGGATAGCTCTTACTAAGAATACACTAACGGATAGCTCTTACTAAGAATACACTAACGGATAGCTCTTACTAAGAATACACTAACGGATAGCTCTTACTAAGAATACACTAACGGATAGCTCTTACTAAGAATACACTAACGGATAGCTCTTACTAAGAATACACTAACGGATAGCTCTTACTAAGAATACACTAACGGATAGCTCTTACTAAGAATACACTAACGGATAGCTCTTACTAAGAATACACTAACGGATAGCTCTTACTAAGAATACACTAACGGATAGCTCTTACTAAGAATACACTAACGGATAGCTCTTACTAAGAATACACTAACGGATAGCTCTTACTAAGAATACACTAACGGATAGCTCTTACTAAGAATACACTAACGGATAGCTCTTACTAAGAATACACTAACGGATAGCTCTTACTAAGAATACACTAACGGATAGCTCTTACTAAGAATACACTAACGGATAGCTCTTACTAAGAATACACTAACGGATAGCTCTTACTAAGAATACACTAACGGATAGCTCTTACTAAGAATACACTAACGGATAGCTCTTACTAAGAATAAATTAACAGGGTTAGGGTTAGGGTTAGGGTTAGGGGTTAGGGGTTAAGAGTTAGGGGTTAGGGGTTAAGGGTTAAGAGTTAGGGTTAGGGGTTAGGGTTAAGGGTTAAGAGTTAGGGGTTAAGGGTTAAGAGTTAGGGGTTAAGAGTTAGGGGTTAAGGGTTAAGAGTTAGGGGTTAAGAGTTAGGGGTTAAGGGTTAAGAGTTAGGGGTTAAGGTTAAGGGTTAAGGGTTAAGGGTTAAGGTTAAGGGTTTAAGGGTTAAGGGTTAGGGGTTAAGGGTTAGGGGTTAGGGGTTAGGGGTTAGGGTTAGGGGTTAGGGTTAGGGGTTTAGGGGTTAGGGGTTAGGGGTTAGGGGTTAGGGTTAGGGGTTGGGGTTAGGGGTTAGGGTTAGGGGTTAGGGGTTAGGGTTAGGGTTAGGGTTAGGTTATGAATACACTAACGGATAGCTCTTACTAAGAATACACTAACGGATAGCTCTTACTAGAATACACTAACGGATAGCTCTTACTAAGAATACACTAACGGATAGCTCTTACTAAGAATACACTAACGGATAGCTCTTACTAAGAATACACTAACGGATAGCTCTTACTAAGAATACACTAACGGATAGCTCTTACTAAGAATACACTAACGGATAGCTCTTACTAAGAATACACTAACGGATAGCTCTTACTAAGAATACACTAACGATAGCTCTTACTAAGAATACACTAACGGATAGCTCTTACTAAGAATACACTAACGGATAGCTCTTACTAAGAATACACTAACGGATAGCTCTTACTAAGAATACACTAACGGATAGCTCTTACTAAGAATACACTAACGGATAGCTCTTACTAAGAATACACTAACGGATAGCTCTTACTAAGAATACACTAACGGATAGCTCTTACTAAGAATACACTAACGGATAGCTCTTACTAAGAATACACTAACGGATAGCTCTTACTAAGAATACACTAACGGATAGCTCTTACTAAGAATACACTAACGGATAGCTCTTACTAAGAATACACTAACGGATAGCTCTTACTAAGAATACACTAACGGATAGCTCTTACTAAGAATACACTAACGGATAGCTCTTACTAAGAATACACTAACGGATAGCTCTTACTAAGAATACACTAACGGATAGCTCTTACTAAGAATACACTAACGGATAGCCTCTTACTAAGAATACACTAACGGATAGCTCTTACTAAGAATACACTAACGGATAGCTCTTACTAAGAATACACTAACGGATAGCTCTTACTAAGAATACACTAACGGATAGCTCTTACTAAGAATACACTAACGGATAGCTCTTACTAAGAATACACTAACGGATAGCTCTTACTAAGAATACACTAACGGATAGCTCTTACTAAGAATACACTAACGGATAGCTCTTACTAAGAATACACTAACGGATAGCTCTTACTAAGAATACACTAACGGATAGCTCTTACTAAGAATACACTAACGGATAGCTCTTACTAAGAATACACTAACGGATAGCTCTTACTAAGAATACACTAACGGATAGCTCTTACTAAGAATACACTAACGGATAGCTCTTACTAAGAATACACTAACGGATAGCTCTTACTAAGAATACACTAACGGATAGCTCTTACTAGGAATACACTAACGGATAGCTCTTACTAGAATACACTAACGGATAGCTCTTACTAGGAATACACTAACGGATAGCTCTTACTAGGAATACACTAACGGATAGCTCTTACTAGAATACACTAACGGATAGCTCTTACTAGGAATACACTAACGGATAGCTCTTACTAGAATACACTAACGGATAGCTCTTACTAGGAATACACTAACGGATAGCTCTTACTAGGAATACACTAACGGATAGCTCTTACTAGGAATACACTAACGGATAGCTCTTACTAGGAATACACTAACGGATAGCTCTTACTAGGAATACACTAACGGATAGCTCTTACTAGAATACACTAACGGATAGCTCTTACTAGGAATACACTAACGGATAGCTCTTACTAGGAATACACTAACGGATAGCTCTTACTAGGAATACACTAACGGATAGCTCTTACTAGGAATACACTAACGGATAGCTCTTACTAAGAATACACTAACGGATAGCTCTTACTAAGAATACACTAACGGATAGCTCTTACTAGGAATACACTAACGGATAGCTCTTACTAGGAATACACTAACGGATAGCTCTTACTAGGAATACACTAACGGATAGCTCTTACTAGGAATACACTAACGGATAGCTCTTACTAGGAATACACTAACGGATAGCTCTTACTAGGAATACACTAACGGATAGCTCTTACTAAGAATACACTAACGGATAGCTCTTACTAGGAATACACTAACGGATAGCTCTTACTAGGAATACACTAACGGATAGCTCTTACTAGGAATACACTAACGGATAGCTCTTACTAGGAATACACTAACGGATAGCTCTTACTAGGAATACACTAACGGATAGCTCTTACTAGGAATACACTAACGGATAGCTCTTACTAGGAATACACTAACGGATAGCTCTTACTAGGAATACACTAACGGATAGCTCTTACTAGGAATACACTAACGGATAGCTCTTACTAGGAATACACTAACGGATAGCTCTTACTAGGAATACACTAACGGATAGCTCTTACTAGGAATACACTAACGGATAGCTCTTACTAGGAATACACTAACGGATAGCTCTTACTAGGAATACACTAACGGATAGCTCTTACTAGGAATACACTAACGGATAGCTCTTACTAAGAATACACTAACGGATAGCTCTTACTAAGGAATACACTAACGGATAGCTCTTACTAAGAATACACTAACGGATAGCTCTTACTAGGAATACACTAACGGATAGCTCTTACTAAGAATACACTAACGGATAGCTCTTACTAAGAATACACTAACGGATAGCTCTTACTAAGAATACACTAACGGATAGCTCTTACTAAGAATACACTAACGGATAGCTCTTACTAAGAATACACTAACGGATAGCTCTTACTAAGAATACACTAACGGATAGCTCTTACTAAGAATACACTAACGGATAGCTCTTACTAAGAATACACTAACGGATAGCTCTTACTAAGAATACACTAACGGATAGCTCTTACTAAGAATACACTAACGGATAGCTCTTACTAAGAATACACTAACGGATAGCTCTTACTAAGAATACACTAACGGATAGCTCTTACTAAGAATACACTAACGGATAGCTCTTACTAAGAATACACTAACGGATAGCTCTTACTAAGAATACACTAACGGATAGCTCTTACTAAGAATACACTAACGGATAGCTCTTACTAAGAATACACTAACGGATAGCTCTTACTAAGAATACACTAACGGATAGCTCTTACTAAGAATACACTAACGGATAGCTCTTACTAAGAATACACTAACGGATAGCTCTTACTAAGAATACACTAACGGATAGCTCTTACTAAGAATACACTAACGGATAGCTCTTACTAAGAATACACTAACGGATAGCTCTTACTAAGAATACACTAACGGATAGCTCTTACTAAGAATACACTAACGGATAGCTCTTACTAAGAATACACTAACGGATAGCTCTTACTAAGAATACACTAACGGATAGCTCTTACTAAGAATACACTAACGGATAGCTCTTACTAAGAATACACTAACGGATAGCTCTTACTAAGAATACACTAACGGATAGCTCTTACTAAGAATACACTAACGGATAGCTCTTACTAAGAATACACTAACGGATAGCTCTTACTAAGAATACACTAACGGATAGCTCTTACTAAGAATACACTAACGGATAGCTCTTACTAAGAATACACTAACGGATAGCTCTTACTAAGAATACACTAACGGATAGCTCTTACTAAGAATACACTAACGGATAGCTCTTACTAAGAATACACTAACGGATAGCTCTTACTAAGAATACACTAACGGATAGCTCTTACTAAGAATACACTAACGGATAGCTCTTACTAAGAATACACTAACGGATAGCTCTTACTAAGAATACACTAACGGATAGCTCTTACTAAGAATACACTAACGGATAGCTCTTACTAAGAATACACTAACGGATAGCTCTTACTAAGAATACACTAACGGATAGCTCTTACTAAGAATACACTAACGGATAGCTCTTACTAAGAATACACTAACGGATAGCTCTTACTAAGAATACACTAACGGATAGCTCTTACTAAGAATACACTAACGGATAGCTCTTACTAAGAATACACTAACGGATAGCTCTTACTAAGAATACACTAACGGATAGCTCTTACTAAGAATACACTAACGGATAGCTCTTACTAAGAATACACTAACGGATAGCTCTTACTAAGAATAAATTAACAGGGTTAGGGTTAGGGTTAGGGTTAGGGGTTAGGGGTTAAGAGTTAGGGTTAGGGGTTAAGGGTTAAGAGTTAGGGGTTAGGGGTTAGGGTTAAGGGTTAAGAGTTAGGGGTTAGGGGTTAAGAGTTAAGAGTTAGGGGTTAAGAGTTAGGGGTTAAGGGTTAAGAGTTAGGGGTTAAGAGTTAGGGGTTAAGGGTAAGAGTTAGGGGTTAAGGGTTAAGGGTTAAGGGTTAAGGGTTAAGGGTTAAGGGTAAGGGTTAAGTGGTTAGGGGTTAGGGTTAGGGGTTAGGGGTTAGGGGTTAGGGGTTAGGGGTTAGGGTTAGGGGTTAGGGGTTAGGGGTTAGGGGTTAGGGGTTAGGGGTTAGGGGTTAGGGGTTAGGGGTTAGGGGTTAGGGGTTAGGGGTTAGGGGTTAGGGGTTAGGGGTTAGGGGTTAGGGGTTAGGGGTTAGGGGTTAGGGGTTAGGGGTTAGGGGTTAGGGTTAGGGTTAGGTTAAGAATACACTAACGGATAGCTCTTACTAAGAATACACTAACGGATAGCTCTTACTAAGAATACACTAACGGATAGCTCTTACTAAGAATACACTAACGGATAGCTCTTACTAAGAATACACTAACGGATAGCTCTTACTAAGAATACACTAACGGATAGCTCTTACTAAGAATACACTAACGGATAGCTCTTACTAAGAATACACTAACGGATAGCTCTTACTAAGAATACACTAACGGATAGCTCTTACTAAGAATACACTAACGGATAGCTCTTACTAAGAATACACTAACGGATAGCTCTTACTAAGAATACACTAACGGATAGCTCTTACTAAGAATACACTAACGGATAGCTCTTACTAAGAATACACTAACGGATAGCTCTTACTAAGAATACACTAACGGATAGCTCTTACTAAGAATACACTAACGGATAGCTCTTACTAAGAATACACTAACGGATAGCTCTTACTAAGAATACACTAACGGATAGCTCTTACTAAGAATACACTAACGGATAGCTCTTACTAAGAATACACTAACGGATAGCTCTTACTAAGAATACACTAACGGATAGCTCTTACTAAGAATACACTAACGGATAGCTCTTACTAAGAATACACTAACGGATAGCTCTTACTAAGAATACACTAACGGATAGCTCTTACTAAGAATACACTAACGGATAGCTCTTACTAAGAATACACTAACGGATAGCTCTTACTAAGAATACACTAACGGATAGCTCTTACTAAGAATACACTAACGGATAGCTCTTACTAAGAATACACTAACGGATAGCTCTTACTAAGAATACACTAACGGATAGCTCTTACTAAGAATACACTAACGGATAGCTCTTACTAAGAATACACTAACGGATAGCTCTTACTAAGAATACACTAACGGATAGCTCTTACTAAGAATACACTAACGGATAGCTCTTACTAAGAATACACTAACGGATAGCTCTTACTAAGAATACACTAACGGATAGCTCTTACTAAGAATACACTAACGGATAGCTCTTACTAAGAATACACTAACGGATAGCTCTTACTAAGAATACACTAACGGATAGCTCTTACTAAGAATACACTAACGGATAGCTCTTACTAAGAATACACTAACGGATAGCTCTTACTAAGAATACACTAACGGATAGCTCTTACTAAGAATACACTAACGGATAGCTCTTACTAAGAATACACTAACGGATAGCTCTTACTAAGAATACACTAACGGATAGCTCTTACTAAGAATACACTAACGGATAGCTCTTACTAAGAATACACTAACGGATAGCTCTTACTAAGAATACACTAACGGATAGCTCTTACTAAGAATACACTAACGGATAGCTCTTACTAAGAATACACTAACGGATAGCTCTTACTAAGAATACACTAACGGATAGCTCTTACTAAGAATACACTAACGGATAGCTCTTACTAAGAATACACTAACGGATAGCTCTTACTAAGAATACACTAACGGATAGCTCTTACTAAGAATACACTAACGGATAGCTCTTACTAAGAATACACTAACGGATAGCTCTTACTAAGAATACACTAACGGATAGCTCTTACTAAGAATACACTAAAACGGATAGCTCTTACTAAGAATACACTAACGGATAGCTCTTACTAAGAATACACTAACGGATAGCTCTTACTAAGAATACACTAACGGATAGCTCTTACTAAGAATACACTAACGGATAGCTCTTACTAAGAATACACTAACGGATAGCTCTTACTAAGAATACACTAACGGATAGCTCTTACTAAGAATACACTAACGGATAGCTCTTACTAAGAATACACTAACGGATAGCTCTTACTAAGAATACACTAACGGATAGCTCTTACTAAGAATACACTAACGGATAGCTCTTACTAAGAATACACTAACGGATAGCTCTTACTAAGAATACACTAACGGATAGCTCTTACTAAGAATACACTAACGGATAGCTCTTACTAAGAATACACTAACGGATAGCTCTTACTAAGAATACACTAACGGATAGCTCTTACTAAGAATACACTAACGGATAGCTCTTACTAAGAATACACTAACGGATAGCTCTTACTAAGAATACACTAACGGATAGCTCTTACTAAGAATACACTAACGGATAGCTCTTACTAAGAATACACTAACGGATAGCTCTTACTAAGAATACACTAACGGATAGCTCTTACTAAGAATACACTAACGGATAGCTCTTACTAAGAATACACTAACGGATAGCTCTTACTAAGAATACACTAACGGATAGCTCTTACTAAGAATACACTAACGGATAGCTCTTACTAAGAATACACTAACGGATAGCTCTTACTAAGAATACACTAACGGATAGCTCTTACTAAGAATACACTAACGGATAGCTCTTACTAAGAATACACTAACGGATAGCTCTTACTAAGAATACACTAACGGATAGCTCTTACTAAGAATACACTAACGGATAGCTCTTACTAAGAATACACTAACGGATAGCTCTTACTAAGAATACACTAACGGATAGCTCTTACTAAGAATACACTAACGGATAGCTCTTACTAAGAATACACTAACGGATAGCTCTTACTAAGAATACACTAACGGATAGCTCTTACTAAGAATACACTAACGGATAGCTCTTACTAAGAATACACTAACGGATAGCTCTTACTAAGAATACACTAACGGATAGCTCTTACTAAGAATACACTAACGGATAGCTCTTACTAAGAATACACTAACGGATAGCTCTTACTAAGAATACACTAACGGATAGCTCTTACTAAGAATACACTAACGGATAGCTCTTACTAAGAATACACTAACGGATAGCTCTTACTAAGAATACACTAACGGATAGCTCTTACTAAGAATACACTAACGGATAGCTCTTACTAAGAATACACTAACGGATAGCTCTTACTAAGAATACACTAACGGATAGCTCTTACTAAGAATACACTAACGGATAGCTCTTACTAAGAATACACTAACGGATAGCTCTTACTAAGAATACACTAACGGATAGCTCTTACTAAGAATACACTAACGGATAGCTCTTACTAAGAATACACTAACGGATAGCTCTTACTAAGAATACACTAACGGATAGCTCTTACTAAGAATACACTAACGGATAGCTCTTACTAAGAATACACTAACGGATAGCTCTTACTAAGAATACACTAACGGATAGCTCTTACTAAGAATACACTAACGGATAGCTCTTACTAAGAATACACTAACGGATAGCTCTTACTAAGAATACACTAACGGATAGCTCTTACTAAGAATACACTAACGGATAGCTCTTACTAAGAATACACTAACGGATAGCTCTTACTAAGAATACACTAACGGATAGCTCTTACTAAGAATACACTAACGGATAGCTCTTACTAAGAATACACTAACGGATAGCTCTTACTAAGAATACACTAACGGATAGCTCTTACTAAGAATACACTAACGGATAGCTCTTACTAAGAATACACTAACGGATAGCTCTTACTAAGAATACACTAACGGATAGCTCTTACTAAGAATACACTAACGGATAGCTCTTACTAAGAATACACTAACGGATAGCTCTTACTAAGAATACACTAACGGATAGCTCTTACTAAGAATACACTAACGGATAGCTCTTACTAAGAATACACTAACGGATAGCTCTTACTAAGAATACACTAACGGATAGCTCTTACTAAGAATACACTAACGGATAGCTCTTACTAAGAATACACTAACGGATAGCTCTTACTAAGAATACACTAACGGATAGCTCTTACTAAGAATACACTAACGGATAGCTCTTACTAAGAATACACTAACGGATAGCTCTTACTAAGAATACACTAACGGATAGCTCTTACTAAGAATACACTAACGGATAGCTCTTACTAAGAATACACTAACGGATAGCTCTTACTAAGAATACACTAACGGATAGCTCTTACTAAGAATACACTAACGGATAGCTCTTACTAAGAATACACTAACGGATAGCTCTTACTAAGAATACACTAACGGATAGCTCTTACTAAGAATACACTAACGGATAGCTCTTACTAAGAATACACTAACGGATAGCTCTTACTAAGAATACACTAACGGATAGCTCTTACTAAGAATACACTAACGGATAGCTCTTACTAAGAATACACTAACGGATAGCTCTTACTAAGAATACACTAACGGATAGCTCTTACTAAGAATACACTAACGGATAGCTCTTACTAAGAATACACTAACGGATAGCTCTTACTAAGAATACACTAACGGATAGCTCTTACTAAGAATACACTAACGGATAGCTCTTACTAAGAATACACTAACGGATAGCTCTTACTAAGAATACACTAACGGATAGCTCTTACTAAGAATACACTAACGGATAGCTCTTACTAAGAATACACTAACGGATAGCTCTTACTAAGAATACACTAACGGATAGCTCTTACTAAGAATACACTAACGGATAGCTCTTACTAAGAATACACTAACGGATAGCTCTTACTAAGAATACACTAACGGATAGCTCTTACTAAGAATACACTAACGGATAGCTCTTACTAAGAATACACTAACGGATAGCTCTTACTAAGAATACACTAACGGATAGCTCTTACTAAGAATACACTAACGGATAGCTCTTACTAAGAATACACTAACGGATAGCTCTTACTAAGAATACACTAACGGATAGCTCTTACTAAGAATACACTAACGGATAGCTCTTACTAAGAATACACTAACGGATAGCTCTTACTAAGAATACACTAACGGATAGCTCTTACTAAGAATACACTAACGGATAGCTCTTACTAAGAATACACTAACGGATAGCTCTTACTAAGAATACACTAACGGATAGCTCTTACTAAGAATACACTAACGGATAGCTCTTACTAAGAATACACTAACGGATAGCTCTTACTAAGAATACACTAACGGATAGCTCTTACTAAGAATACACTAACGGATAGCTCTTACTAAGAATACACTAACGGATAGCTCTTACTAAGAATACACTAACGGATAGCTCTTACTAAGAATACACTAACGGATAGCTCTTACTAAGAATACACTAACGGATAGCTCTTACTAAGAATACACTAACGGATAGCTCTTACTAAGAATACACTAACGGATAGCTCTTACTAAGAATACACTAACGGATAGCTCTTACTAAGAATACACTAACGGATAGCTCTTACTAAGAATACACTAACGGATAGCTCTTACTAAGAATACACTAACGGATAGCTCTTACTAAGAATACACTAACGGATAGCTCTTACTAAGAATACACTAACGGATAGCTCTTACTAAGAATACACTAACGGATAGCTCTTACTAAGAATACACTAACGGATAGCTCTTACTAAGAATACACTAACGGATAGCTCTTACTAAGAATACACTAACGGATAGCTCTTACTAAGAATACACTAACGGATAGCTCTTACTAAGAATACACTAACGGATAGCTCTTACTAAGAATACACTAACGGATAGCTCTTACTAAGAATACACTAACGGATAGCTCTTACTAAGAATACA